>JASANC010005492.1:0-20082 GCA_030248135.1 Theristus sp. LFF4_11
CTCAGCGCTCAAGGAGATGTTTCAGCTTTCTGCTATGAATTTTTGTTTGTTTGTTTTTTAAAGAACAAAGCTGGAATTGTTTTTGATATTTTTGCTGGCACGTTTTTCTCTGAAATCACTGTTTTTTGTTGTAGCTGCGAAAACACCGAGTTTTTCTGGTTTTGCTGCATTTTGTGAAAAAAATGGATTCATTCGTTTAAAAAACGATTCGTGCGTTGTTCTTTTTTAAAAAAAGCAAAAATTCATGGCAGAAAGCTGAAACATCTCCTTGAGCGCTGAGTGGTGGACGTGCGCTAGGCGCACCGTGCTGCATTTGGCGCAAAACGTCAATCTTTTACGTTTTCACTATTTCATTTCGCATTCATTACAGGGTTGACCAATTCGTCTGAAATTTTAACACACAAAATAAAAAGCTTTTTGTAATGCTTGGTTAAAATTTCAGTCCAAACAATTTACCCGTTGGCGAGCTAGAGCCAATTCTTATCGTGTAATTTTTTTGGATCACCCTGCATAATTTTATTGTGTCTAAGCAAACGCTGAAACGTGCATAAGAATAATAACGGCAAGCAAGAGCGAAGAATCGACTGTGTGGTGGATTTTCGATTTGCATCATCATGATCGGCTGGTGATATTTGAAACCGGGGCCACGGTACGGATAGTTGCTGTACGGGATGCCGAGTCGCGGGTAATACCTGTAGCAAAGCAACGTCTGCTAATAATTTGCTGCTTGTTTATGCTATAGCTCAGTGTTATCGATGTTTTTATCAAAAAACAGGTTTACTTGATGGTCAGGTTTAAATAACTGTCGTATGTTTTGTCTTGTGGTTGACAATCCATTAGAAGACGCTTTTCATCAACATTCGTCAACTCTTCATGCAGCTTCTGCAACTCAAAACTTTTCGACTTTTTGCAAACATGAATCAAGGTTACATCATGCGCGACACATTTATTGCCTGAATTCGCTCGGGGATTTTAACGTTGTTCATCAACTCATTGTTGTTTTCAGGATCGTAATAAAAGTGTTCGATTCTCGCAGGCCATTTAGGGCGCCAACCAATTGCTTTGTTAACCATGAGCGCAATGCAAGGCTTGCCGCTGCGATAGCCAAAATCAGTAGTTTTTGAGAAGGCGCAGGGCCCAAAGCCGTTATCAATATCGGTAGAGTGAACGTCGACAATGCAACTACTGCAATAAAAAAGTTTTCTGTTAGACATTTTAATTTTGTAATCAAAAGAATCATAAAAACATTTTCATCAAAGCTTGCCGTTCACTCTGCATTGCATTCGCATGACACTGCGTCGTTGGACTTGTTTCAGTATTCGAGTAGTTGCCGAGCATGTGAAAAAGTAAATCAACGTATCGCTCGACGAACCAGTCTAAGAATTTTCAATTTCAAAACTAAAAGAATGGTGAAGCAATTCAATGGAGGACGAACCGTGATATTCGCCGCGCGGAACGAATATAGCAGAAGTGAGAAATTTTGCTTCGCGTCCTGCCTGAAATCAATTGACTTTCATTTTTGGTGCAAAATGGCACGCCACGTCACAGCAGACAAAGATCGACAAAATACTTTGTTTGTCTTTGTGATTGTACCTCTTCATCCTCTAATGCGAGACGTAGCGGATGTGGTCTGTAGGTCATTGGTGGTAACTGGTGTTTTCCGCTAATCAGTCCATACTCGACACTTGTGTAGCGTGGTCGTCCACCGTGCGAAACGGCCATCATAACGGATAGACACGCGACTGAAAATAAACATGAAAATGCAGCGCATGTTTTTATTTTTGAGCAAATTGAACAGTCGCTAACCAAACAGCGCTGCCAGCATCAGCCAGACGCCGATCAAGTAGACGCACAATTCAAACCAGCCGCCGCATGGTCGACCGCAGACATGCCCGGTTTTCTTATTGTAGACCGTTGTACGAAAGCGGGCCAGTCGCAACGCCAGTGACGGTTTCTTTGCCTTCGGGGATTTTTTCTCCGCAGACTGTGGCTTCGACTCCGGATGTTTAGTTGCGGAGAGCACTTTCTCTTTTTGGCTTTTGGCCGATAACTCGGTCGAGCCCGAATACTGTGTCGCCTCAGATTTGAATCTTGATAAAAAGACTGAATGCATTAACAACGATTCGCATTGTTCATAGAAATGGGCAACACTATCTCAAATAAAAAACAAGAAAGCAATTTTTACCTCATCAAGTTTGACTTTGACTGGCTTTTTGTCTTTGCCACTCGAATGGAATCGATTACTTTCTTGAAACGCACCGGCCCTTCAGATTTTAAGTCCTGAAATTGGAACAATTTTATATTTTTCTTAAAAAATTGGGTTGTCAGAAATGTTTCGATCACCATTTGATTATCAATTGTCGACTCCTGCGTGCTGGTTGATCTCAAGTGCCCCTCATGCCCCACACTCGGACTGCTGGTTGTCTGAAAAAATACCGACTCAATTCCACACAAGCGTTCAGCAAATCTATCCAAACTTCTGCATGTTATCAAAAAATCGGTTAAAAGTTCATTGGTAAAATTGTGCGGCATGCGCGCAGGTTTATATGTGTCTGCCTGCAGTTGTGTGCGTTGCGTTGTCAGTGCCTATTTACATATCCGTAAGCATTCAGCACACCCTGAGAGTAAATCTAACCGTAACTATGGGCGCTGGTTTGTCAGTGGCAGTTGGCAGATCATCAGTGCTGCTGGCAACGGTCAAGCCGGTTGGCGCAGTCGCGAACAGAGACGTCGTTTCGGTGGTCGGCCGAGCTTCAGAAACAAGTTCAGCTCCCGATGACAAAGTTACACCGCTGCTGCTGCTGCTGCTCGTGTCGCCCGATGAACTTTCCTCTTTTGACGACATGATGATACAGTTTTGTAAGTGGTTTGGGAAGGGGAAAATACACGAAGGGTCTTCTTTGGAAAAGGAAATGTCGAAATGTAAAAATGTGAGCACAGATTTCATAGAATTATGCTGCATTTGCACGTATATACGGCGGCGGCCAAAAGTTTGGAAACCCCCATGCGCGCGTGTGTGGGCTCAATCCTATTTTATTTCTCAACGGTGGTTACCCTCACCCCTCCCCCCAAACAATTTGGCACCCCCCCTACTTAAAAATGTCTGCCATGTTCGGTACTAATTTGCAGGACACATGCATGCCCCACCCACCCACCCACCCACCCCACCCGCTTTACTTTGCGTACCGATCGGTTCTGAAATTAAATGTAAGTGATTGAAGTACAGCCCATGGCTGTTGTTTTGCACACTGTACCGGAGCGTGTAGCGTGTGAATTCTCACCACACTGTATTTGTGTCGAAAGAAGTGAACAGCCATGAACCAAACGCACGTTATCATAATGTGCATACCTGCCGTTGATGCCATTCAAAGCAATGCGTACTATGGTGTGTATAGTCGGACTGGATAATTTAGGGCATTAGCTGATTGGCTGTTGCGTTACCGTAATCAGAAGTCAAACGTGCCGTTCAAATTGCACTTTGCTTTTTTAATTTTTTTGGTTTTTGAGTGTTTGTGTTGATGAATGTTTAAATTTTCAATGGACAAAACTTGTTTGTGATTTATGAAATACAGAAAAATCAAAAAAAGTAAATTTTAAGGCGAATTATTATTTTTTCAGAAAAAAAGAACGACGACGACAGTGATGCGCTTTCGACTAGGGTTGTTAAACAAAAATCGAAATTTTTTTAAAAGTAATAAAAAACCAAAAATGCCGATTTTTTTATTTAATTCAAAAAAATTTCCTCTAATATGCTCTGAAAACCACAAATTTGGCACAATTTTTCGAAAGTTCACCAAAATTTTTTTTTGATATTACCTCGTAAAACCGTCAGCAGTCAATTTTGGACCGTTTTACCGACTGATTTTAGGCCTCGACAACATCCGCGATAAAGTTTTTGAGCGTCCCAAAGCTTGGCTTACCATTTCCGATGCAGATAAGGTGACGATTCGCCTCGCCGCAGAGCGTCCGAGCTGCTCCGTTTGCAAGCGCTACATTGTCTGGTTGCTGCTTCTTGTCGTGTCGTCGCGACATCATCAGAAGAAGTGATCGAATTTCAAGCCGGTATGTTTGTCTTCACTTTAGCTGGGGACAATTAGTGACGTTTGGGGGTCAAAACACATGAAGAGGCATGGTAACGGTTTGGAAAAGAGGCAATTGAGGTCACCAAAGCAAAATCTGCGAAGTTCCGCCATGCGGGAGTCATTCGGGAAGCGCTTGCATATCATATGTGGTTCTTCGAACTCCCTAATTGATTTTGCACAACTTTGATTTTTGAATTAAAAAAATTTAAAAAAAATAAAAATGACGATTTTTGTTTAATTTAACAACCCTACTCTCGAGTCTCGACGCTCGAAAAATGAATATTCGTTTGAAAACCGATTGCTTTTCAAATTTTTCCTGTAAAAAATCATCATAAACAAAATTTTCAATTAAAAATCAAACACAACAACATTTTTAGTTGTCGTCGTTGCCGTCGCCGTCGTTCTTTTTCGGAAAATGAATTTGTGCCTTTTTACAGCTGCTTTTCGTTTTTCTGCATCTTTGAAGTGTTTACAGACAATTTTTTCAGTTTAAAAATACAGAACAGCAGTTTTCATGGCCAAATTTTATTCGCCAGTTCGCCTTAAAATTTACTTTTTTTTAATTTTTCTGCATTTCATAAATCACAAACAAGTTTTTTCCATTGAAAATTCAAACATTCATCAACGCAAACACTCAAAAATTAAAAATTAAAAAAAGCAAAGTGCAATTTGAACGGCCCGCGTTCATAGTTGTTCCAGAGCCGAGGGGTTGGGGGGGCCGATATAGATAGCTGGAGCAAATTTTCTAGATAGATACAGTCTATCTCGCTAATATATGCAACTCGCTGATTGGTCGGCTCCTCACGCTCCGCACCCCTGGGAACGGGATTCAGAAAATATCATGTTTTTTTTGTTGTTCAGCGGTTTGTTTTCATTTTTTTCATGCCGAAAAAATTCTGAATCAAAAACTACAAAATTCCAAACGTTTGAATTGGTAAAAAATTAGTAAACTGAAGTTTTTTTGGTTGATTGACGGCGACGACGTCGTCGAGAATTTTTGCTTTCAAACGTACCGCTGGCCGCTGCTGCGTGTTCAAAACAAATTTAAAACAAAGAAACAAAATAACAAAACTTGCTTCCAACGATTTCGACGGTTTTCATCCCGCTTTTAACAATTGATTCATTGGGTGCGCCATGTCCATTCATTGTTGTTCAAAGATTGTTCACATTGTCAATAAATACTGTCACCTGCTGCGTTCTTCTTCTCTGTGCTTCGGACACACAGTAGCGGCCAGCGGCGGCACGCTCTTTTCATGCCTAAAGGCAAAAACTAAACCAAAAACCATAGACGACGTCGTCGCAGTCAATCAACCAAAAAAGACATTTTTTTGACATTGTGACCAATGCAAATTTTTGGAATTTGGTAGTTTTTTATTTAGAATGTTTTTTCGGCATGAAACAAATAAAAACAAACCGTTGAACAATGAAAAACATGATTTTTTCTGAATCCCGTTCCCAAGGGTGCGGAGCGTGAGGAGCCGACCAATCAGCGAGTTGCATATATTAGCGAGATAGACTGTAGATAGCTGGAAAATTTTGGGGGGGCCGCGGGGGGGGCATGTGACTTTGGGGCAGGGGTCGAGATGGGAGGGGGGGTGGGGGGGGTACCAGTACCGTGGGCCCAAAACAATTTTCGAAGGGGGGGGGGGTATGGTGCCGTGGGGGGGGGGTGCCGACCAAAAAGTGAGGGGGGGGGGGGTCCAACCTATGGTAACGTGGGACCCCCCCATGGGGGTCCCATGGGGGGTGCATTTTTTCAAAATTTTCTGTGGGGGGGTCCACCTCCCCCCCCCCCCCCCCCATGATAATTTTTCGCTTAAATTTTGAAGGAAAAACGCTAAATTTTGCTGCAAAATCGTTGAAATTACAATGAAGATGGTCAAGTTATCATATATTCAGCTTATATTATGGAATTTATAGACAAAAAATCATGATTTTCGAAAAAAAATTTAGGGTGTACGGAAAATTTTGGGGGGGGGGTCTCCGCCAGACAAAATTTCATGGGGGGTGTGGGGGGGTGTCGGCCAAATTTTCGAGGGGGGGGGTCCGATGGGGGGGGGGGGGGGGGGTGCCCGGTTTTTAGGGGGGGTGGCACGGTGCCCCCCACCCCCCCCCACCCGCCGGTCGCCGGTGCTCGGGGGGGGGGGGTGTACCCCCCCACCCCCCCTCGCCCACGGTACTGGGGGGTACCCCCCCAACCAAGTCGACACCCATAGTTGTTCTAGGGGGGGGCCGCCCCCCCCCCCAAAAAATTTTTCGAATCTATCTCTATCAGACAGTTTTTTTCGGCTCAGCTATTATCTATCTAAAAAAAATTCTCAGCCAGCTATCTATCTGAAAATTTTTGTCTTCGAAGACATAAAATGAGTCAATTTTTGACAAAAATTGACCGTTTTTGCTCTTAATTCTTGAAAATTTCGCTAATTTTAGGTAAAATACGCGTTTATACTTGATTTTTAGTGTATTTTTAGCATTATTTTGCTGTTTTTATAGCTTTTTAGCGTTTTAGCTATCTATCTATCAAATTTCAAAAATTTGACCGGCCCCCCCCCCCCCAAAGTCACATGGCCCCCCCGCCCCCCCCCCCCCCCCAAAATTTTCCAGCTATCTATCTATCTAGAAAATTTGCTCCAGCTATCTATATCCAGTACCGTGGGCCCAAAACAATTTTCGAAGGGGGGGTATGGCATAGTTGTTCTAGGGGGGGGGGCCTGGGGGGGCCGGCCCCCCCCAAAAAATTTTCGAATCTATCTCTATCAGACAGGTTTTTTCGGCTCAGCTATTATCTATCTAAAAAATTTCTCAGCCAGCTATCTATCTAAAAAATTTTGTTTTCGAAGACATAAAATGACTCAATTTTTGACCAAAATTGACCATTTTTGCTCGTAATTCTTAAAAATTTTGCTAATTTTAGATAAAATACGCGTTTATACTTGATTTTTAGTGTATTTTTAGCATTATTTTGCTGTTTTTATAGCTTTTTAGCGTTTTAGCTATCTATCTATCTATCAAATTTCAAAATTTTGACCGGCCCCCCCAAAGTCACATGGCCCCCCCCCCGCGGCCCCCCCAAAATTTTCCAGCTATCTATCTATCTAGAAAATTTGCTCCAGCTATCTATATCGGCCCCCCCCCAACCCCTCGGCTCTGGAACAACTATGGGGTATGGTGCCGTGGGGGGGGGGGGTGCCGACCAAAAAGTGAGGGGGGGGTCCAACCTATGGTAACGTGGGACCCCCCCCCCATGGGGGTCCCATGAAGGGGTGCATTTTTTCAAAATTTTCTGTGGGGGGGGGTCCACCCCCCACCCCCTTATGATAATTTTTCGCTTAAATTTTGAAGGAAAAACGCTAAATTTTGCTGCAAAATCGTTGAAATTACAATGAAGATGGTCAAGTTATCATATATTCAGCTTATATTATGGACTTTATAGACAAAAAATCATGATTTTCGAAAAAAAATTTAGGGTGTACGAAAAATTTTGGGTGGGGGGGGTTCCGCCAGACAAAATTTCATGGGGGTGTGGGGGGGTGTCGGCCAAATTTTTGGGGGGGGGGGGTCCGATGGGGGGGGGGGGGTGCCCGGTTTTAGGGGGGGGGGGTGGCACGGTGCCCCCCCACCCGACGGTCTCTGGTGCTCTGGGGGCGTAATGCATCATTATTAAAACAGCTGCATCTGCAGTTCCGGTGCTCCTCCTCCATAACACAGGAAAGAAAAAAATGCAAAAACTAAATTGATCATTTTCACCTTATCAAAAAGGCTTGGCTTAGGATTAGGATTAGGTTTAGGATTAGGAACCTACGACTCATTACCAGCAACCTCCGACCAAAAATCAAAAAAAGCACTTTTAAGAATGTATACAAATCCTCTGGGGGGGGGTACCCAGAGTACCCTCTGGTGTACCCCCCCCCCACCCCCCCTCGCCCACGGTACTGTCTATATCGGCCCCCCCAACCCCTCGGCTCTGGAACAACTATGTCGACACCCCCCCCACCCGGGCAAACCCCCCCCCCCAAATTTTGGTCAAAATACCCCCCCTCTCGAATTTGGGGGGGCCAGACTAGGGTTGTTAAAAAAAACAAAAATCGTCATTTTTGTTTTTAAAAAAAAAATTTTTTTTTTAAAATTTCAATAATCAAAGTTGTGCTAAATCAATCAGGGAGTCCGAAGAACCACATATGATATGCAAGCGCCTCCCGAATGACTCCCATATGACGGAACTTTGCAGATTTTGTTTTGGTGACCTCAATTACCCCTTTTCCAAACCGTCACCATGCCTCTTCTTGTGTTTTGACCTCCAAAACGTCACTAATTGTCTCCAGCTAAACTAATGCTAAAGTGAAGACAAACATACCGCCTTGAAATTCGATCAATTCTTCTGATGGTGTTGCGACGACACGACACGAAGCAGCAAGCAACCAGACAACGTAGCGCTTGCAAACGGAGCAGCGAGCACAATCGGACGCTCTGCGGGGGGGATCGTCTCCTTATTTTCTTGGGTGGGGGAAGGGGGGCTTGGGGTTGGGCGAAAAAATCTTCTTTGCTGTTGTTGTCGTAGCATATAATTAGTAGGAAAAACGGCAAAACATCGACTAATAATTTTTTGTGGAGTATTAAAAGAAAATTTTTTGATTGATTGATTGATTGATTGATTTTATTTCGCTCTCAGATTTCCAGTTTTCTTTGAAAGCAAATCAAAACAAAGCAATTGTATGATCCAATAGCCTAACAAAACGCCTCAAAGTTAAAACAACAGAATGCCTCAAAGTAAGTGGAATCAGAAAGGAAATGACATGAAAATGTCCGGTTTTTAAGTGAACTGTCAACACAACTGAGGAAAAAAGTCAACCGAAACAAACACTCAAAGACTACAACACAGTCAAAACACGACACTACAAAACAAAACAAAACAAACAAAACAAAACACAACACAAAACAAAACAATCCGACTCCGACAGTCAGACTGAAACTGAAACTGCTGATTGAAAAAAAAACTAAGACAAATAAATCTGGTTGGTAAATTACGAGTTCGTCGAATCGCTGGTTTACGAAAAACCACATCGCATGAAGTTCATAGCTGTCGCAGCACACGTACACAAAGCGAATCACTGACGGGCACGAGCACACAAATGAAGCAAAATCAAGTAAGCGGCTGTCACAATCTCGACCGTTTGGGGCAAGTTGTCTGGAACTATCGAGATGGAAAATTAGATACTATAGACCCAATTTTGTGATTGAAGATGTTGATGAGAAAGGTTGGCAGGAGAATTTGTAATTTACATTGAAAGTTCGTGAGAAGCGAGAAGCTTTTGGACAGACAGGGTCAAGCCGGCGGAACTCCAATACAAAAAATTAAAATGAATTGATTTGAGACTGAGATTGGCGCGAATGAAAGACGCATCCCTTTAAAGCGGAAGTTTTCGGGTAGGAAGCGGACTCTCCTGTAGATTTATATCAAAATTGTCGAGTATTTTGTTTCAGCGAATTTCAGCACAAGGTCCCGGTCTCTCAGCAACAGAGATTTCCTGAAAGTAGTGACTGAAGTGGAGGCAACCGTAGCTTGACTCAATGAATTCCAGAGAACAACAGTTCTCGTTCCCCAGAAATTTTTGCGGATGGACGTATTTACCATCGGAACCTTCAACCTAAGAGAGTGACCCCTGGTGCCAATTTCTCCTTCGTGAACCTGAAAAAACTCCACAGACTCGGGGATATGGCATTTATGTGTGAGAATCTTGTAAACTAAAATTAAATCTGAAATTATGCGCTGGACGAAAAGCGGCAGAAGCTCGAGGTCGTCCATTCTTTTCTGGTAACTATCACCTAAATCAACTCCTTGAACGTATTTGGTGAAACTTCGTTGAACGGATTCTACTCTTCTGCAGTCCCCTATCAACGACGGCGACCAGACGCTGGGGCAAAAAGTTAATCTTGGAACAATCACCGTTTTAAACAGTTTCAGCTGAAGATTTTGGGTTTTTACTCTGAGACATCTAGACATCAACCCACAACCACTTCTTGATTTAGCTACAACCCTTGTAATGTGTTCTTTAAAAGTTAAATTACTGTCCATGATGACTCCCAAGTCTCTGACCGTTGATTGATGCTCAATTTCGTTCCCATCTATGTAGTATTTGAAACCAGGGTTGAGACGCGATTGAATATGCAAGCAAACAGTTTTGTTTACAGAGAGTTTGAGCTTGTTTCTTTGCATCCAATCATTTATAGCATCTATGTCCTCCTGAAGTAGGGAGCGGTCGTAGTCAGACGACACTTCTTTATATAACTTAACGTCGTCAGCGTAGATAAACATCTTGCTGTGTTTTATCACTGATGGGAGGTCATTTATGAATAGCGCAAAAAGGATAGGTCCCAAGACTGAACCCTGAGGAACTCCTGAAGTCACCCTACACGATTTTGACCGCATTCTACCTACCTTAACTGTTTGTGAACGCTCGCGGAGGTAAGCGCCAACCCATTGAATCAAAACTTCATCAAATCCAAAGGTGCCCAGTTTCTCTAGAAGAATTTTGTGATTCACTGTGTCGAAAGCTTTAGAAATATCTAGATAAATGACATCAACTGGATAATTACAATCCCAACTACGTGTCCAATCATTCAAGCAGCATAATAGCTGTATTTCAACGCTACGCCCAGGGAGAAAGCCGAACTGAAATGGCGACAGTACCGAATTTTCAACACAAAATTTTAAAATTCTATCCTTCAATAGGCCCTCGAAGACTTTGCACAAATTGGATGTCAATGACACAGGGCGGTAATCCACAAGGTTTGGACTACGTCCCTTTTTGGGAATTGGTTGAACGATCGCGGATCTCCAATTTGGCGGAACATCCGACAAGAAGAGCGACGCATTGAATATCGAAGCTAAAGGCTCGGCCAAAAAAACAGCCAATTTTTTCAAGAAGATACCTGGGATTGCGTCTGGGCCAACTGATGATTTATTCTTTAGTCGTCTAAGTGAGTTGAAGACCTCCCTTTCGGTAAAATGACGGAGTGTGCTACGCGTGGCAATACTATCCAATCGGGTGTTATCGTGAGTCTCGCTCTCTTCAAAAATCGAGCTAAAAAACTCACTGAACCCATCAGCCTTCTCCTTATCTGTAAACAAATGCGTTCCGTTCTTGTCCATTAACACTGGAAGAGTGTTATTGTCAGAGAACTTACTCTTTACGTAAGTCCAAATTTTTTTTGGATCGGGGCTCGATAGTGCAGATTTTTCGGCCAGATATGCTTCGCGGCGTCTTCGTTTGTTAATCAACTTATTTACAGCTCTGAGTGACAAGAACTGGTTTATGTTTCTTTTGGAAGGGTTTTTAAACCGTTTTTTTAATCTCATCTGAGTATTCAGGAGCCGTTGAAGAGCTGGGCTCCAGGTTTGCTGTCTGCCTGATCGATTGGATATTCTAGCGATTGGAACAAAAGAGCGTATGAGGAGACGACAAGTTTCTTCGAACTTCCAGCACATGGAAGTTGCATCCGGACAATTCCTGAAAAACAGGGACCAACTACCCAGTACATTTTCGCCTTGCTCATTTTGCGGATCTGGTGAAATTTGCGACGTCAGGAAATGACGCAAATCATCCCAGTTGGTTTTTTTGAAGTCCCGAAATCGTGTCATATGGGACTTCTTACTCGGACAAATAGTGAGTGCAGAAATGAGTCTAATAGATTGATGGTCGCTGAACGAATCATCCGGTCCAAAGGGGCTTGCCAACTCCAAATGGTCCACAAAACATTTCGACGACAAAAAAACGAGATCCAAAAAGTTTCGTCCTCTCGTCGGTTTATCTACTACTTGCTGTAACCCTAAGTCTGCCATAAAGTTCACAAATTCTCGACTAATTGATTTTGTTGAACTTTCGAAAAATTTTGCCAAAATTGAGGTTTTCAGAGCATATTAGAGGAAAATTTTTCGATTTTTTTTTTAAATCGGCATTTTTGTTTTTTTTTAATCACTTTAAAAAAAAATTCATTTTTGTTTAACAACCCTAGGCCAGACCCCCCCCTCCCAGATTTCGACCTTCCAAACCCCCCCCCCCTACCAAATCCTGACCGTCTGACCACCCCCCTTTGATTTTGACTTTCGATGGAGACATTTTCTCTTGTATATCTCTATATTTCTCTCATTTGTAGGTATCTATATTATATGCATGTTTGTATCTCAATATATATTGTATGTTTTTTTGTATACGTACCACTTTGTACGTCAATGTTTTCAATACTGTACTTCAATATCAAGTCTCACCCGTGCAGCGTGTCTCGTTCGTGTAGCTTTCAGATGCCCCGACCCGAACGAAAATCAAAGCAAAATGTATGACTAGAGACTAGAGAGAGGCCTTGACTGGATGCTGTGGTTTCTAGCACTTTTATTCAACAACTTTTGGTCCGACCCCCCCCCCCTCCCCTAGAATTTTCGGTCTCGCTCGGGAACCCCCCCCCAACCAAATCGACCCCTACTAGCCATTTTTTGCCCAGAAAATGTCATCGTCAAGAAAAAATTTTGGTCCGACCCCCCCCCCCCTAGAATTTTCGGTCTCGCTCGGACCCCCCTCCCCTAGAATTTTCGGTCTCGCTCGGGAGCCCCCCCCCCAACCAAGTCGACCCCCCACCCGGGACGACCCCCCCCAAATTTTGGCGGACCCCCCCTCGGATTCGCCAAAAATCGGGCTCGACCCCTGCTTTGGGGGGGGGCCGGTCAAAATTTTGAAATTTGATAGATACAGTCTATCTCGCTAATATATGCAACTCGCTGATTGGTCGGCTCCTCACGCTCCGCACCCTTGGGAACGGGATTCAGAAAAAAGCATGTTTTTCATTGTTCAACGGTTTGTTTTCATTTATTTCATGCCGAAAAAACATTCTAAATAAAAAACTACCAAATTCCAAAAATTTGCATTGGTCACAATGTCAAAAAAATGTCT
This sequence comes from Theristus sp. LFF4_11, assembly GCA_030248135.1. NCBI lineage: Eukaryota > Metazoa > Nematoda > Chromadorea > Monhysterida > Xyalidae > Theristus > Theristus sp. LFF4_11. The sequence continues at coordinate 13,025 of JASANC010005492.1, forward strand.
TTTTTGGTTGATTGACTGCGACGACGTCGTCTATGGTTTTTGGTTTAGTTTTTGCCTTTAGGCATGAAAAGAGCGTGCCACCGCTGGCCGCTACTGTGTGTCCAAAGCACAGAGAAGAAGAACGCAGCAGGTGACAGTATTTATTGACAATGTGAACAATCTTTGAACAACAATGAATGGACATGGCGCACCCAATGAATCAATTGTTAAAAGCGGGATGAAAACCGTCGAAATCGTTGGAAGCAAGTTTTGTTATTTTGTTTGTTTGTTTTAAATTTGTTTTGAACACGCAGCAGCGGCCAGCGATACGTTTGAAAGCAAAAATTCTCGACGACGTCGTCGCCGTCAATCAACCAAAAAAACTTCAGTTTACTAATTTTTTACCAATTCAAACGTTTGGAATTTTGTAGTTTTTGATTTAGAATTTTTTCGGCATGAAAAAAAATGAAAACAAACCGCTGAACAACAAAAAAACATGATATTTTCTGAATCCCGTTCCCAGGGGTGCGGAGCGTGAGAAGCCGACCAATCAGCGAGTTGCATATATTAGCGAGATAGACTGTAGATAGCTAAAACGCTAAAAAGCTATAAAAACAGCAAAATAATGCTAAAAATACACTAAAAATAAAGTATAAACGCGTATTTTACCTAAAATTAGCGAAATTTTCAAGAATTACAAGCAAAAATGGTCAACTTTGGTCAAAAATTGACTCATTTTATGTCTTCGAAGACAAAAATTTTCAGATAGATAGCTAGCTGAGAAATTTTTTAGATAGATAATAGCTGAGCCGAAAAAACCTGTTTGATAGAGATAAATTCGAAATTTTTTTGGGGGGGGCGCCCCCCCCCCGCAACCCAGCCCCCCCCCCCTAGAACAACTATGCCCGCGTTTGAATCTGATCACGGTAACGCACCAGCCAATCAGCTAATGCCCCAAATCATCCAGTCCGACCATATACCCACAACCCACCGCACCAGTGATCTTAGATTCTTTCCCGATTTCGGTTTCGGTGGTCTGCGGTCGCTATATCCCCGTAGGGCAGCGAATTCAAAAGTGTTTGGTGAAAGCCAGTGTAGTTATTAGAGTAGAGAGCTACACTGGCGGCAGTTTGTCATCCTCCGTGGGGGATCGCAAACCCGTCACACCTGAGTTGAAGGCGAGCATGCTAACCACTGAGCACGCCCACGGAGGCGACCAAACAAATCTGGCTATTGATCCACATCCAGAATTTAACAAAACAAACTGAGCGGAAAGAATGGGTTGTATTGACCTCACATGACAGATACCATTCATAAGGATGAATATCATGATGAAGTTGAAGTACACGAAACAGATTTGGTTTGTTTTTGTTTGATTGGTTTTTCTTATCCTTATTATACAGAGTGGTCCAAAAGTAGTGGGTACAATACAACTATGAATCGCTCCAACTCGCCAACAGTTAGACCGTTTGAGCTGAAATTGTAGTTTAAATTTGAAACGTGTTGCATATAAGGGCGGTACAAGCCCCGGCCCATGGCTGGATTCGGGTATTTCGAGTTTTTGGGCAAACTCGAACTTTGACAAACTTTGAGCAAACCCAAGGCTTTCATATTTCAGCACAAAAAATACGGTACATACCCATAAAAATGTCCTGAATAACGTGGTGATGTTGGATTTTCGATTTGAGCACACATAAACTAAATAAAACCGTTTTTCTAAAAAAAACCCAAAACGGACCAAAAAGTGGCCAAAAACTAAAATCGGCTGTGGTGCACCACAGAGTTGGAGTTTGGTCCTAAAATTTGGTGTGCGTAATAAGTACACCGTATTAATAATAATAATAATAAAGTAATAATAAACCCCCCATGGGGGTTTATTTCTTCAGCGACTTCTGGGGTGGGGGTTTATTTTTTTGGGGGGGGATTATTTTTGGGGGGGGGGGTTATTTGGAAACCATTTTTAGGGGTGGGCAAAATGGCAAAAATACCTTCCATGGCAGGAAGGAAGTCGCAGAAACTTCTACTTTTCACAGATTTCCTTTTGTAACAGCCTTTTGTAATGAAATTACCACTAACTCATCCCTTTGGGGCCTTTGGTAGCACAATTTCACCAATGTCACTGCATTCAGCCACTGAATTCGCTAGGTATGTGTTTCAAACAGGTTTCTAATAAACCCCCATGGGGGTTTATTTTTTGGGGGGGGGATTATTTGGAAACTTGTCGAGGGGGTGGGGGTTTATTTTTGGGGGGGGGGGTTTAATTTTGGGGGGGGGGTTTAATAGAGGTAATACGGTATTATGTTGGTTTGAGCGCAAAAACTCGAAATACCCAAATCCAGCCATGGGCCGGGACTTGTACCGCTGCTGTATCGCCCTTATGTGCAACACGTTTTAAATTTAAATTGCTGTTTAAATGCAAAAATTCGTTTTTTTCAAACTTTGCTTTCGCACAGGGCAATATTCTCTCGTTTGGACTGAAAATTGGTGGAAGTCTACGTTTGTCCTTTCTAAGTAAGCGACTGAAATTTCAGCTCAAACGATCCAGCCGTTGGTGAATTGGAGCGTTTCAAAGTTATACCCACTACTTTTGGACCACTCTGTATTTTATAAATAAAAAAACCGCCTACATTTCGGCAGCAAGTGCACGCCATGCTATTCCACAATCAAACGGGTGCATCTCTCAGATATGATCATGTGAAACAGTTAATTCGATCCAGGGTTTTGTGAAAAAACTAAGATGTATATACTACATCCACTGAGCTGCAATATTCCAAGTGTTTGAGCAAATTTTCAGGTGTACAACTCATATACACAAAACACCTAAAAACCCTGGTTCGATTCAGGACTCATTTGCCGTTTTTATATCTCGGTTTTCACAATTTCATAAAGCACTTTTTAGATTGATGACTTGATCAACTGCATCGGCAGTTGCTTGCAACAGTTTCATCGTTGTAAGGCGGAGTCAACGTTTGATCAAAAAGAAGAAGCTTTACTGACCGAGGTAAATTTATGTGCATGGACTATGGACAAGTTCGTCCTGAATCTTTTTTTTTAATATTTGAAGCACGCCCTCCACCGATTCCGGAAACCCGAAGGTACCAAACTCCGGTGGGATTGGGGAACGGACGGCTCACCATCCCGTGGAACGAATACCGTCGCCACGTGAGGGGCACAGCCTCTAATCCCCGCTCTGTCCTGGGGAACCAGTGATCTTAGCCCGATTTCGGTTTCGGTGGCCTGCGGTCGCTATATCCCCGCAGGGCAGCGAATCCGAGAGCTTTAGTTGAAAACGAGTGTAGTTAATAGAGTTGAGAGCTACACTGGCGGCACTGTTGTTGGCCGATAGCATAACAACCAATTTTCATGTGTGAGCGTGAGAATAAAATCTATGCGTACCCTAGCTTCTACGCATGGACCAATGCAGACAACGTCTGTCCAGAAACAACGTTCACGGAGTCGATGTGACCTCAATTTTCACATCCGAAGCAGTCCAGCTCGCTCGACATGTCTCCACCGTCCTTTTTCGAGTGAGTGCTCGATCCGTTGATTTTTCATTTTTTTTTCAATCGTCGCTAATTTTTTCTGCAGAAAATGGCATTTTATTCGATTTTTATGCAGAAAATCTGCAACAGTGCGCCAAGCGAGGGTACAAACAGCGTCGTCAAAATCCGCCACGCAACTCCACTGAGTGGGTTTTTAATGAACAACTCCTACAGCGATCAACGAGAAAACAACACGTTGCTGTCTTTCTCAAACGAATGGAGCCAATATTGCAGTGGAATGTCGGCGACTGAACGGTCACAAGATGAACATTCAGGTTAGTCAATCGCTTTTTCACAAGGATGCGACAATGCCAGCTCGATTTTTTGTTTCAACTTGTTCAATAGGAAATGGCAGTAATGCTAATTATTTTAAATAAATCGTTCCGTTTTATGGAATTTGTTTATTCTGCTTGCTCTATTTATAACAGCTCAGTTGTCAGCTCAGCTGAGTATTCCATTCGAATACAATGAACTGAAGTTTGCATATCAGTTCAGGCGGTGTGGTGCATGGACGGCCAAGCAGCAACGTGATGCATGATGACGACATGCACATGAGCAGCGCAATGACACCTGCAGCAGCAGTGAGCACGTGCACCACCACCATTGGTGACGTTGGCATGCGCGCCAGCTGTGCTCGGCAGAGTGCAACCAGCAGCTGTGCCATGCCAACCACAACGAAACGACCCGAGCGCACACACATCACCATCATACGTGCACGCGAACACGCGCACTCCGTTCAAAAGCACACGTTGCTGTCGGCTGACACTGCTGCTCATGCTCACGGTCATATCAACTGCAAGCTGCCTACTCGGCCTCGCAAACGTCCAATCAGCGTGCACGTGCAGCAACAGAGCAACGAGTGGTGCCACGTGCACTTTGGTATTTGGTGCCGAAATCGATCCAAGGTTCGTGGTTTTTTTAATTTTTTTTCTTTTGTTCAATTTTTTTTCTGATCAAGTATGGAAACAGGAATATTTTTATTTCAAAGCAGCTGTTTTCAGATGATTTATGCTATGAGCGTGTGGCTGTGCTTCGCGTTCGTGACGTTGCTCTTCTGGATAGCTGCGAATGTCAACTATTGTTTTTCCAAATGCGAAAAGGGTTTCTATTGAACGAAACGTGTGATCTCGTTTTTTGTTGTTATTCCTTCATGATTCTATCCAATCTGTTGTAAAAAGTACCGTGAATCTGCGATTCCATGAAATCCAGCATTTCATAAGTAATCGTTTGGTGCTGTGTTTGTTGATTATAGTTTTGTTGTGGTCAAAACTTTGATTTATCCGAACTCTATTGGATATCTATGTTGTCTTGTTTCCTTCTTCTATGTTTTTGCTTTGTATATGTGGAGAAAATTTTTGGCCTTTTACTGCATAGGAAGCTTCGGTTTGTGATTTATCATGTTGTTTCGCCATTTTTGCCATTTGAACTTCATGGTCTGGGTCTCCATTATGCATCTTCACTTGTTTGATTTCATTATGATGGTTTTGATCTCCACAACAGCCACTCTTTTTGTTCCTTATGTTGGTTAGTGCATTGCCTTTGTTAAGCACCGTCAGTTCACAAACAAACTGCACAGATTTATTGATTTGAAGTTGTCACAATGTACACAAACACAATGGTGCCAGGGTTTTTTACACCTGTGTCAGAGTGCCTGGAGGTGTCGAAGCCGGTTGGTTGACTCAAAAAGCGAATCTTAAAAATTGGTCCACATAGAGAGTTTGAAATGGAGTTTGATTTGTGTCACACAGTGCTCATTGCGAAGTCGACCATGCTTGTATCGTGATTTCTATCTGAAACGAAGGCAGCCTTGTGAAAATAGCAACTGTGAAGTTTGAAGACAACAATTCAGTGAGTGCTTCACCAGTTGATCAGCGTCAGCAGTGGGCATACAGCAACTTGTGTCAAACACAGCTGCGATCACCATTGCAGGCCAGTTGTCGCCCAAGCCGTGCGCGTGGCACGCTGCATTTTGCAGTGCCCACAGCCAAACACGCACCGTCTGCAAACGAGTCATTATCGGGGAAGTTAGAAGGAACTTGTTCACAAAATTGCAAATCGTGCCAACCTTAATGCTGCTGTCAGCAGTGACAGCGGATAGTGTTGTCGACAACAGTTGCTCAAGCTGAGACACGCACTCGGGCACATCAACGAACTTGAAAACGCCGCACACCAAGTGCAACCATTGAATCAGCACCTGTTCCATCAATATGGATACATTTTTTGACACAATGTTGAAATTTGTAATTTTGATAGAAAATTGTTCAATTTTTTTTCAAAATTCAAAAACCGTTGCGAATCATTGCCGTGCCTTTTCGTTGACAGCAACAGTGTTTCCACTGTGAAGTTTGTTGACATAGAAATCGTTGACATCAGCAATAATACGTTGCGTTTGCAGGTGAGCCAGTTGAACAGCAGTGGCTTGTGGGCAGCTCGTGAGCAACGTTTGTGCCAGCCGCAGAGCTGCGACACGCACGCGTGCTGCCTGGTGCTGGCGGGCGTATTCGAATGAGAATGGCCAGGCGGACTGCAACTGCGCTTGCGCTGCACGCACACCACCGGAATGCAGTTTTCTGCAATCACGACAATCTGCAGCACGTTGCAATTACAACGAAATACAGGGTGGGCCAAAAAAAGGTTCCATTTTCAAACTGCTGTCACTGGCTGGTATTTCAATATTATGAGCTGAAATTTTCAGCATTGATAAAACATGTGATGCCATTTTTCTGACAAAATTTTTATCCAGTTTGGTCAAGTAGATTCAGTTTTACAGCACAATGTTTAAAAATTCCCAAATTTTCAAAAGAAAAACGGATTTTTAACCAAGAATTTTTAAACAACGAATCATTGCTCATAGACATCCAAATCATCATCAAGGTTTGTCGTCCGGCAGCGGCTGGATGGAATTTTACGCGAAACTGGCGAGTCACTGCAGAAAAACTTTCAGATTGCTCCCACCAGATAGTACACCAGACCCGTTGTTCTGCTGTCCACTTAACCATGACGAAACTGCAGAAAACTGAAACTGAAACACTGTTTTTATTCAAACCGCAGAAAAACTTTTCAAAAGAAACAAATTAACAGACAGAGCAACACAGAAAACAAAAAAAATCAACTGAACAATTCTTTCTGTCGCAGTCGCATGGCTGCTGACTCGAGTCCGTTGTGAAACATCAGAATTTCGCTCGAGGTGCTCAAATGCAATTCAAGTGTGAGACCTTTCCACTCTGAGCGCATGATTTGAACTATCACGGGTATCCAAAAAGACCAATTTGTCACCTTCGCAACAGTTTCAAAATTGAATCACGCATCTTGATACTAATTTTTTCTTGCACTCATTTCAGTCAATTTGTTGATTTTTCGAGCTTTTTTGAAAATCTGCCACAGTGAGCGCTAGGAATTATATATCGGAAAAAAAATTTTGTCAGTAAAATGGCAACGCATGTTTTATCAGTGCTGAAAATTTCAGCTGATAATATTAAAACACCAGCCAGTGACAGCAGTTTGAAAATGGAACCTTTTTTTTGGCCCACCCTGTAA
>JASANC010005493.1:0-54330 GCA_030248135.1 Theristus sp. LFF4_11
ATTTAACATGAAGCAGTATTCAGTGACGCGTAGCTGTGTTACAGCATAGCTGCACGGTCACGAAATACTGCTTCATGAATGCCCTGTTAGCCACAAAGTGGGTGGTTTGATTGTAAACCAACCGCGATACACTCGTTCTTCTTTCTAACTGTAGTTCAAAGTTTCGCATGCTCTGTATTCTGCGACCAAAAATTGACAGGTATAAACAAACATATTTTATAACAACTACAGATGAACTCTAAATTATAGGGAATTAGCTGATTGGTTGGTGATCGTGTTATGCATGCTTTCTGTGCAGGCATTGCTGTGGTGGGCGAGGAGTTCGCCTGCACAGAAAACATGCATCACGTGACCACCAACCAATCAGCTGATTCTCTGTAATTTAGAGTTCGACCGTATAAAAATGACCGTTTACAATTTTTTCGCAGACCATTTCCGGAGGTCGCTGAGGGGGTGCAGGAAGAATTGGAGGCGTATAGAACGAGCGAGGTGGAGATCAAACGACTCAAAGATGCCATGGTGGGTGAGTGTCGGAGACACAGACACGACATCTTGTCGGTTTTAGCGAACATCTCTTGTGAAACAAGCTTCAGCGTCAGCCACTGACAGTGAATGTTGTGCAACCATTTGGCGTGTGTTTTTGTCTCATCGACATTGAGTTGTTGCAACGGAGGAAGGGTGGCTTTTGCTGAACGATTCTAAAGGTCACGTTCACGTATTGCTGACGTACGTCAAAGGCACGTCTCCAGGTGGTGTACAAGAACACGAGACGTGCCGTGTGTCGTGCGTACGTCCCCTTGCATGCGGTTTTCTAAGACCTGACGTGAAGTGCCGTACATAACGTCCGTATGAGCGGGCCAGACGTGTGTCATAGCGTTATTTTGCGAAAAAAATGTGCAAAAGGCGAATTTTTCTGATAAAAAATTCAATTTTTAGGGTCTAGACGGCGAGTCAGACGAGGCGATCTCGATGATCAGCGAGGCGACGGCGAAACTGACGACCACCGTGAGCTCGCTGCCGGAGTTGCTGGAGAAGAAGCGACTGATCGACATGCACACCAACGTGGCCACCGCTGTTTTGGAGCATATAAAGGTAATGTAATCGATAGTAAACCTGGAGTGAACCGGTCACTTTCTGTTGCAGAATACAGAGCATTTGCGGCAAAATATGCTTTCTTGAAATTTCGATTCTATAATTGAAACCACAATCCTTCCTCCATTTCCAATATCCAAGTGTTACCATCAGAGCACCCGCTCGTTCATAATCTAAACAAAAGAGAGGACGTTTCAGTCGCATGTGCTACCTTCCAACAAAACGAGACTCCAATCAATCAATAGCCGTTAATTTCACCCGCCAAAAAACGTTTTTTTTCAATTTCTAGGCGCGAAAACTGGACGTCTACTTTGAATTGGAAGAAAAGCTGATGAACGGGCAGCAGGCAGAGCAAGCGGTGCTGGATGCACTGAACGATGAACACTGCGGCTCTGTGGATGACAAACTGAGGCTGTTTCTGTTGTATTATATGACCGCTGCTAATGCGACCGAGGTTTGCTTTGCGATTTGGCTGGGGGGGGGGGTTCAGGTTTAGCTTTTTTGGTAGCAATAGAAGAATAATTTTCCGATTAGCTGATTGGTTAATGCGCGCACGGTACACTGTACGTTGGTCTAACTCCTCCTCCACAGTTTTGCCTGCCAATATATGCATTACGTGTGCACCACCCACCAACCAATCAGCTGATTGCATGTGATTCACAAATAGAGTGTATTACTGTCGATACACGAAATTGCCCAAGCGCCAAATCCTTTTCGGTTTCAGTTCACTGAGCAACTGCAATGCAAACTGAACTGACCTCCAATCACAAACGACACAATGTGCGTATTCAGGGAAGAATGCAAGGAAGAACATTTCATTTCGCAAGAATGCAGGAAGCTCCGATAAAACTGCTAAGACCGCATGAGATACGGAGACCCATCCCAATCCTCCAATCGCTCATAATGGTCGTTCGTGTCCATTTGTTTCAGTGTCAAATCTTTCCATTTTTTCTTCAAAACTTTCAGTCCGACATCGCTCGAATGACCTCCGCACTCGGAGAGGCCGGCTGCGATGAAGCACCGTTCAAATACGTGAAGCGATGGAAGTAGGTCGCTTTGCGGATTGTGTTTTTTTTTCTTCTTTTTTTTCATATTTCGCCCGGTTGAAAACGTGACACTTCGGATGTCGCAAGTGTTTTCTGAATTTCGCATTTTGCCCGCCGACGATTGAAATCAACGAAAATTTTTTTGTGACCCGTTCATACTCATACTGACCGCGTGCGTGTGCAGCACGGCACGTCACGTCAGTTGTGTCATAATACCGTATTACCTCTAATAAACCCCCATGGGGGTTTATTTCTTCAGCGACTTCTGGGGGTGGGGGTTTATTTTGGGGGGGGGGGTTTATTTGGAAACCATTTTTAGGGGTAGGCAAAATGGCAAAAATACCTTCCATGGCAGGAAGGAAGTCTCAGAAACTTCTACTCTACATAGAAATTTCCTTTTACAACAGCCTTTTGTAATGAAATTACCATTAACTCATCAATTTGGGGCCTTTGGTAGCACAATTTCATCATTTTCACTGCAGCCAGCCACTGAATTCGCTGGGTATGTGTTTCAAACAGGTTTCCAATAATCCCCCATGGAGGATTATTTTTGGGGGGATTATTTGGAAACTTGTCGAGGGGGTGGGGGTTTATTTTTTTGGGGGGGGGGTTTAATTTGGGGGGGTTAATAGAGGTAATACGGTACTGTTCATACCAGACGAGCGGCACCTGACGTCACGTCACGTCAATTCAAGTGTTTTTAGTATTCATTGTGTTTTCATTCATTCATAGTATTCATTCAAGTGGCATTCATGAAACAGTATTTAGTGACATGTAGCTGTGTTAAAACATAGCTACGCGGTCACTAAATACTGCTTCATGAATGCCCCTTTAAAGGCCCTTTCTTGCACCTGCGCAGGTGTCACTTTAGCACGTGAAGCTGCGACATTGTTGCTCCATGAATGCGTAGCTAACATGACGCCAGCGCTACCAAATTCCATGAATGCGCGGCTTCAGTGTTCCTGTATTTTCAGGTCGTTTGCGAAAATGGTCAGCCAGGATCAATACACCGGCGGCGGGACGAAAACAGTGAGCATGTTCTCCAAGCTGCTTAATCAGAGCTCGCAACTGGTAATGGAAGGTGAGCAGGCGGTTGTTGCAAACGTACAGCATGTTTGTTTAAACCTGTTTCTTTTGAACTCTTGAACTATTGAAACTTTTTCGCAGAATACGCAAGTAATGACAGAAGAACGAACGAGTTCCGAAAGCATTCAGCCACAAATGGGGTGTTTTTCTTCTATTTCAAGTTTCAACAAACTCGATATATTCGTACTTTTTTCCATTATTCAGGAATTCGAATGCTCTGTATTCTGCGAAAAAAATGACAGGTTCAAACAAACTTACTTCAGGTGTCAAGAATCTCGTCATCAAAGTTGCAAGAAACAAGACACAAATGAGGTGTTTTTCTTTTATTTCAACCAAACCCGATACATTCGTTCTTCCCTCCATTATTCAAGATTTCGAATGCTCTATATTCTGTGAAAAAAGTGACAGGTTCAAACAAACATACTTCAGGCGTAAAAAATCTCGTCATCAAACGTCATAATCTGCCGGTGACCAAGATCGTCGATGCAATCATGGAGATGAAATCGATGCCGGAAGTTGATGATTATCGGTACTTTGATCCCAAACTGCTGCGCTCCAATGACACGTACGTTCGTTTGTTTGCTTGTTTTCTTTGTCTGTTGTCCTTTTTGTCTGATCTTATTAAACTTAACCCCCAAAAACAATTTTTTTACCCTAGCACCCTAGCGCCCAAAGCCTTGATCTAGTTCTTCTGTTGCTAACATTTTTGCGTCCCTTGTACCCTGCTCGAAAAGGTGTCCGGTTTGTTTCGGATTCCGATTTATATCGCTGATTTACCGACTGCTTGGAATCAGCTTGAATATCAAGGAGCCTACGGACTACACACGAATCTTTTGTATCGCGTGTGATTAGGGGTGGTAAAAAACGGTTTTTTTCAAATCCATGTATATAAAACGGTTTTTTATACCGCGTCCGGTTCTTTATACCCGGTTTTTTTACCGACCCAGTATCTGAAGAATCCTGTGATTGCGACAATTTCTGGTACTCTGATTTTACGCAAACCGCTGAATAATGAGTAAAAGACCACAATTCTAGCCAGAAACTGTATGTGTTTCAATGGAAACGTATTCCAATCTTGATTTTATTTGAATCGGTGGCGCTTATCAGATGCGAGTTTAAAACAAAAAAGCTAACGCAAAACAGATTGACATGTGCAACAGCAAGGAATGTGATACATGCAAATCAATTGAACTGACATGATCGAGAGATATGTAACTGCACAACAATTTTACCGCATTTCTAAACACAAAAGATCACCGAAATCACGAACCCGCACAGACGAAAGAAGTGAACCAAGAACAAAATTGAAAGAGCAAAAAAATCAGATGGAGATTCGGGTCACTATCACCAGTACAACAGCACGAAGACATCACCAACAAAACTTTGAGCACTTTCCGAGTTCAAAGACACAAAATTTCAAGAAATTTGACTGAATAAATATCGCGGCGTTTCTCGTTTATTGTTGAAAATTTAACCGAATTCTGAAAAATAACCAAATCTTTGCTGTATTAGTTTCTTCACTTTGTCAACAAAAGAACTAGCATAAAAAGCGCAAGCGGCAGATTTAAAGCGGAAAAGCGTGAAGCTGTTAAACTACGAAACACAACATTGCCATGTAGACCAAACTTGAACAGATAAACAAAGAACAAAGCTGGAAAATAAAGCGAACGCCGACCAGAGCCAGCCCATTGGCGGTCGACCGAGATGGGACATGGAAGGAGAGGCACGGGTCTCAGGGTGCTTTATTTATACCAAGAGCGTGAATTGTGTTCTCCAGAACATCAAGTTATGAAGTGGCGAAAATGAAAATTGAAATGGATATGCGGAATACAGTGCATTTTGAGTGATTTCAAAAATTGAAATTTGGGTCCTTCGGCGGTATAAAAAACCGGAAAAAAACCAAAATTTACGCGGTAAAATATCGGTAATTTATTTTGGCCATTTTTTGGCGCCGGTATAAAAAACCGTTTTTTATACCGTTTTTTATACCGAAAAAAACCGTTTTTTATACCGACCCACCTCTACGTGTGATTGCGTGTTTTTTGTTTGCGGTTCTTTCTTTCTTCACTTCAATTTAGTTTGTGTGTATTCCTTTATTCCCGTGCATTTTCACACGTTTCATATTTTCCTACTGTTTCCGTCACAGCGGTCTCGCCCGCCAACGGAGTCCATTCAACGAGTCGATCGTGTTCATGATTGGCGGCGGCAATTACGTGGAGTACCAGAATCTGATCGACTACACCCACTCGCGCAACGCTGCGGGCATCTCGAAGACGTCGTCGTCCGTTGCGATGGCCGCCGCTGGTTGGTGGAGTTTTTTTCTTATGCTTTGCCGTTTTTTGCAAGGTTTTCGGGTAAAGTAGGAATCGCTTTTCATCAATCAATGAAGTCAAGGGTGAATAATCATCAATGAAATGGTTCGCTCGTTGTTTGAGAAGTCTAAAGTTCCAAAGGAGTTTCGAATGTGGCAATAAAACTATTCAGTTCGACTAAAGATTTCGTGTGACGTGGTTCGTTTCTACCAGGTTTTGTCAACCAGCCTCAAGCGCACTGAATTATACGGCCTGTTTCTATACCATATCAAATCGGACCAATCAGCAATCAAAAAAAACGAACAAAACTGCCTTGATTTTCAGGCGCAGCATCGGCAGCAATCGCCGGCACCGGTCAGGGCGTCGGTTTGGCACCTCGACGCATCACGTACGGATGCACGGATTTGGTGAATGCAACGCAGTTCATTGCACAGGTTCGCTTTTGGGCGGGTTGTTTTTTGGAGTTTTTATTGGTGCTGAACTATTTATTTGACTGACTGAACATAGTGCACTGATGGGTGACACCGGGCATTCAGAGAGCAGTATAGGTAATGTGTGTTAAAATATAGCTATGCGTCATCAAATACTGCTTCATGAATGCACCGCTACACTTGGATGACCAGCCAAATCTTGGTGTTGGTGTATCTAATCTGACCCGTGTAAGGTACGATTCATAGCCGATGAATGTCCTGATATTCAAGAAGAGGTATCAAGACGTATATCTCCTTGAAAATCAGGTAAACCGTTTACCGATTCCAAAAAAAAAACTGGACAGGGTTTCGTTCTCTTGCAGCTTTCGCGACTTGGCAATGAAATGTAGCCTGTCCTGGATAACATTGGTTGCTTGACCGTCTGTACCCAGTACAAATTACGCTTTGTTTGATGATGGTGACTTCTGTGATACAGTACATGTGTCTCTTGTTTGTATTTATTGATTGTTGATTTCCAGGTTTACTTTTTTGTGCAACACACGAAATCAATGTTGTTACTTGTTTTTGATTCTCGTGTGTGGTTTTTTTGGGCGGTTCTATTCTGGTTGTTTGGTTTCGCATGTTTCCTGTGCTGCTGTCAGGGTAAAATGACAATTTTTTGACAATATGCGTTAAGAAAAATCTTTGGAGCTACAGCCACCACCACAAATCGGTTTCAAAGCACAGTTCCAGTCTGTGACCGTGCGGCTATGCTTGAATTTGTGCGATGCAAGGTGTAATTTGCAGTGACTGCTCTAGAAAAACGCGGTTTTGGATTCATCATGCTTGAAAGGAAGTTTTTTCTGAGTTTCCATATCCGAAGAAAAATCACAAGTGAAAACGCAATAATTTATCCAGTCTATCCAAATGAAAAAAACAACAATCAGTACAACCAGGCTTCGTCACAGCACAAACGTGCATGTCTGCTTATATTGCGCCAGCTGCTTTTTCAGCTCCTTCAAATCATTCGCATACGCTCTGCTTTTATCACCAGCGATGTCGATCAGTTGGTTCACGTCAGTCGGGATGATTTTGTTCTGGAAAGTTCGCGACTTTTTGTGAAATAGTGCAAGAGGAGCACGTCAATGATAAGGCTGCGCCACAATTTTTGCATCTCTGATGTTGGCCCGGTCGAAACACAGAAAACCATCACACGATTTTGTTGATTTGTGTCTCTGTCTCGCTGATTGGTCACATCATACTGAAGCGGCCAATCATCTTAGCCGTGTGTGGTCCACTTTGCGAATAGTTTCGTGAACTTCAATAAGTTCTGGATTTTCAGATGTCGCAGCCAATCGAACAAAGCTAGAGAATTTGCGCATTCGACAAAATTTGAATCGGCTGCGCTCATTGGCTGCATCGAGCTGCTAGGACCAATCACTGAGCTCAATTCAAATTGAAGCAGCTCAGCGAGTTGCACAAAATTTCGAATTTGCAGTTCGAACGTCGACGTTCAGACAGATACGAACGCATGAACGATGACGTGACGTGCCGGCCGATGCAAATACGGACGGCCAAAACGAGCCCTGTGACGTCCGTCCGCACACGTCCGTATGAACGGGCTCTTCAGCACAACCGACATTTCTCTTCCGCCTCCCCACTCACCCGGTACTGCACGTCGACCCCGACGGCGTAGACGTCGATGCCGGCGTCCCTCAAGCGTGCGGCGGCGTGCGTGGGGTCCTTCTGACTGTAGCCGTCAGTCACGATCACCACAACTCTACGAGCCACTGACGGACGTGCACCGGCCGAGGCGACGAACTGACTCGCCGCGAAACGCAGGGCGTACGCTGCAATGGGGAAAGAGGGATGAAAGTTAGATGAAAATGATGATGATGATGAAATGAAAGTGGAACACAGTTTTTTTGTGGGATACATCGTTACTTGGCGTTGTGGAGCACTTTTATTTGCTGTTTATGTGATGGAGCACCATCACGGAAGTCAAGTAAGTTAAGGACCGCCACAGAAACCGCGCGGGGCACCACGTACGCACTTTTTTGCATGGCATGAAACCTTAGCATGGAATGAATTTTGGTATGGATTCTGGCATTCTGTTTTTAGCGTCTCGCAAGATTACCAGATAGGCAAGCTTCTTTTCCACTGCGAGGGCTCCACAGAGTATGCTCAAGTCGTGTAGTTCCTGCTGAACCACCGAAAGATTGGTGCCTCGAATAAACCGGGAAATTTCTGAAACTGAACCGAAAAAAAACAACCTAAAGGTTTTGGAATGGCGAAATGACCGGGGCGGATTCAAAAAGGGAAATATAAAATCAGCAAATTCAGCAGAAAGCATCATCCACCCGCTCGAACCAGTGTCCGTTGATCCTCCAATGAATCGCGTGTTCTCGAGCGCCTCAGCGACTTCCTCATAACGATCGTATGTTTCAAAATCAAAGGCTCTCTGTGAAAAAAATGTAAACCATTCTCTGACGGCTGATAAAAAAATGGCGGACTGATTTATCCACACAAGTGACTCGGATCACTTTGCCAATATTGAATTTCCCGATCTATGCTCGCATTGAGTCGGGGCCAAAATGAAAGACCAAATCACTCACGAACGCCCGACCAGTGCCAGCATATCTGACCATAGCAACGCGCGTGTGCCACGGGCTGATGATGAACTCCTTCAATAACTCCAGAGCCACGGACACGAATTTACGCTGTGAGCCGGAGATGCTGCCCGAGAAGTCCAACAGCAATAGCAGGTCCGTCTCACAGCCTGTCAATCAATCAGTCAGTTTTATTCTGCAGTGCACGGCATGATACCAGAGAAGTGTAAGACACCAACAAAATAATTTTAAAAGAAAAAACTGTGCCACTGTCATCGTTTTACCAGATCGATCCGTGCAACCGATGTGGATTTTCAAAAAGTCCATCGTTTTCGCTTCAACATTCGGCGGTGCCACCGACAGACTGCTGTTCTGCGTCCATTGCAACAAATTGTACCTGGGGAAATACAAAAAACCGTGTAAAGACGACTTTTCCTGTTTAGGTCCGCTCATCTCAGCACTCGGATCCAATGGTTTGTTTTCCGGAAAACAGTTTGTTGACAAGAAAATGAATGCGCGCGAAATGTCTCGCGAATAAAAAATGGCACTCAACAAAAATTGCGCAACCAACCGATCAGCACGCCCTGTAGTTGCTAATCCTCCTAGCAAGTTGCAGAGTTTTGTTCAGAAGTGTTGTGTGCGTCGATTTGGTCAACATTTTGTTGACCGTGTTTAGATTTTTGCAAAAGAAAAACGAAAAATCTCTGAAAGTAACGACTGACCGATTGTTCAGTTTTGTCAATGACGCCGTCGCGAACGTCAAATCGGGCAGAGCTCGAATTCTGGCGGCCATTTTCGCCGCTTGCTCGTCTTCCGGGCGCTCGGGCACAAAGCCGTCGGTGACGAGGAACACGAACGTTTTCGCGCGTTCCTACGTGGAAAAATTCAAAAACTCGATTTTTGGCGCGAATACCTGTGAAAACTGACAGTGCCCTGTCCGCTGAGGTGTCCGCGCGCGGGGTGTCCTGTCCCGTGCAGTGTCCGGAACCTACATTTGTATATAGAAGTACCGGAACCTTTATAGTTCATCCGGCAGTGAGTAGCGAAACCATCATCGGTTTTTTTCATGTACAGCTACAAACTTCCGGGACAAACTGAATACAGGACTCCACTCCGAGTCCGAGCATCATTTTGGGCGCATTTTTTATTTAGCACGACATTTGAAACGTAGTGGTTCCGAGACTCAATACGCGCGTGGATGGGTAACCTGTTTCATGCAAGACTGAAGACACGGGCATTCAAAATCCGCAAGTGATCCGAGTGCCTAAGGTCCGCGTTATTTAGGCTACTTTGAAGTGCCACATAAAGATTGAAACCAGTTTCCTTTTCACATCTGCAGACGCATTGAGTCGCGAATAACCCAAAAATCGTTCATACCCCACTGGTCGTCTTGCGCAGTCGTCTGGCATTCAGCATGCGATACGCAACGGCGAGCGCTTTGCCCGTCGCGGTGCCGCCACCGATTTGACGCATATGGCGGATCGTGGAGATGAACTGCTTCTTCGACTGTGAAGTCGGTGGTTTTTTATTGTTGATTTGGTTTTTTGTTCTGCCTTGTTTGATTTGAGTTCTTGGGATAGGGTAGGTTCTTTTGTTGGTGAATGGAACTTGTGATGAAGACAATGTTTCACGCAAATGGAAACACAGTTATAACTACGTCCCAACTGGCGTCCCAATTGAGGCCCGGCACCAACAGATGCCTCAAGGGCATCGGCGAATGGAAGTCCGACTACAACAGAGGACCAAAATAAGTTTAAGGCATCTGTTGAGGAAGCTGTTAAGCGGCATTCATGAATGATTTAGTGACGCGTAGCTGTGAAAAAAATGGCTAAAAAATACTGCTTTATGCGTCAGGTTCTTTGCGTGTACCTTTACAACGCCGAAGTCGACTATTGACACGTTCCTCTGTAGACTGGCGTAGTTCAACACCGCCACTCGATGTCCGTAATGCGCGTTTATGGTTAACGCTTCCGAAATGGCGATCGTGAACTTCTGCAATTGGAAAATTTGGGCAAAAAATTGGGGTAATGGAATTGGGTAAAAAAGTTGTTTTGCGTGTTTTGGAAGAACTTCTAAAAATACCGTATGCGCATCTTGTTTTTGCGTGAAAAAGTTGATTTTTCAAATATTACGCTGTTAAACTGAATTTCCTTGACCCAACCAAACCACACGCTAGTGTAAGCAGTTTGAAACTGGATACTTTTTTGGCCCACCCTGCACTGTATTTTTAGCCCCAAAAGCGGTGTGTTATTTCAACCACACCAGATACATTCGTTCTTCTTCACTGCAATTCAAAGTTTCGCATGCTTTGCGAATAAAGTGACTTATTCCACCAGATATACTTTACCTGAGTGAGTTCCCACGAGCCAGAGACGCTGTTAGAAGAATCCAAAATGAAAAGTACGTCCGCGAAACAGCCATCCTCAACTTCACCGTTTGCGAACAAAAAGAAAACGAGCACAAAAGGATAAACCACCGTGGATTTCCACATTGTTTTTAGGGCGCAGTACAAAATGCTTCTTTTTAGGAGCGCCTACGGTGGTTTCACAATAAACTGGTCTGACAAAAGCAGTTTTCAAAGTTTATGCAGAAAAAAGTATTTATGATGAGTAAACTAAAGCGTTACTTTGTTGAATGAAAGGATGCTAGAAAATCAAGTTCTTGCAATGCAATTGTTTTTTTAATGAATTCAATAAAATGCGGCGGCAAAATTTATGTGTTTATGCTAAACTAATTAAAATCGAATTTTTGTTTTTTTTTTGCTACAGTTACACGCAAAAAGTTCGTCCATAAATTCTTCGCTTAAGTTTTTTGTAATAAACACTTGTGAGAAGATTAATTGTTGTTGCGTTCATGTATTCACCAGCAGCGGACAAATTGTGCCGCGATCATGGAACTGGCAATAAATCAAAAACGGAAACGCAACAAAAAAACGTTCCGTATGAAACGTTTTAACGGCAAAAGTTGCGTTATTCCATAATTAAAGTTGCACTTTTTCGTTTTTTTATACACACGTGCAGCTAATTGATAATAAAAAATAATAATAAATTGCACAGTTGAACGGATTTTATGACCTCCACGTGTTCATCGTGTGTTTTTTATAATCACTGTCCGAATAAAAAACGATAAAAAATGCGGCCGCATAATTGGAACATGCTGAAAACGAAACACGAAAATTTGTTTTCGCTCACGAAGTGTCGTTTCAAAACAACAACAGCAGCAAAATGTAAAGCATTTTGTGGAAACTGAGAAGGTGGTACATACAACCATTTCACTGAGAAAAAATGCACACATAACGCAGAGGAGAAGAAAACATCACAACCAAGTTATCATGCCAAATAAAAATGTTCGAAGTAGATGGTGTCCGGTGTACTGTTTCCGTTGTGTCTTAAAGTATGTTCGCTTAAACCTGTCACTTTTGTCGCCGAACACGGAGTATGCGGAACCATGCGAAGATGTGACAGGTTTGAGCAAACATACTGTAAGCGGTGCCCGTGTGTCTCCAATCCCGGGAAATAAAAGTACAGCTACATAAAAAGAGCCAAAGAGTGGTTTTCGCTACACCCACTCACTAACCGATATGAGACACCTTTAGGTCCCGGGACATGTCCCGTGGCCGGACGGGACACCGCGAAACACTTCGGTCGGGGACACCTTTATTTTCTTGCATGATTGCAGCTTTTGATCGTTCAAATCAAATGTATGTGCACGTCTCCTTGTACCGACTCAACTGTCGCTTCAATGATTGTAAATCGTTCGCAAACGCGCGACTCTTATCACCGGCAATATCGATCAACTGGTCTAATCTCGTTGGAATCAGTGTGTTCTGCGAAAAAAGCTCGGATGATGAACAACTGTTTTTGTTGCGATGGAAATTTGAACAGTGAAAACGAAAGTCCGGTCTGAAAACTTGACAGCCTTTCGATCATCGATAAGCCAGTATTTTTGCGGCGTTTTTTACCCAGGACAGAAACCAGAAAATCGCATAATAGAACGCCGTCAAGTAGGGTTTCCTCCCATCAAGTTTTCTCTGTCATTAAGTACCTTATACCCCTCAGCGGGGGCTCGATCCCCGAACGTCATGAAAAAAACCTTGTCTAACGCGCTACCCATATTATGCCGTGGACTGCAGATTAAAACTGACTGGACCGACTGACCCAAGCCACGTGCATCCACAATCACCAACCTTGTACTGCACGTCGACCCCGACGGCGTAGACGTCAATCCCAGCGTCCCTCAGCCGTGCGGCGGCGTGCGTGGGGTCCTTCTGACTGTAGCCGTCAGTCACGATCACCACAACTCTGCGGGCCACTGACGGACGTGCACCGGCCGAGGCGACGAACTGACTCGCCGCGAAACGCAGTGCGTACGCTGCAATGGGGAGAGTGGTGGTGAAGAGGGAATTTGTTGTTGAGTTGTTGGGACTTTTTGGGATTAATTGTTATTTTTTTGTGAAAAATGGCGACAAACATTCAGGTTGTTGTTGAGGAGATTTTTTGGGGTTAATTAAGGGGCATTCATGAAGCAGCATTTAGTAACACAGCTACGCGTCACCAAATACTACTTCGTGAATGCGTCGTTATTAGTTTTTGCGACGTTTCTGTGTAAATCTCGTTCATTCTCTCGCTACAAAACTGTCGATTTGGTCGGTTTCTTGATCAGTTTTTTAGTGTTTTTGGAGAACCGATTTTTTAACAATCAACGCTCTTGACAGTGGATACTGTAACTGGCGGGGAACATGTCCTTTTTTTACACCGACCAGTATCGGTCGATCCACCCAAGAAACGCGCTTGCGTCATCGCCCTGGCAACGTCTTCACTGGTGTTGTACGTGTTGAAGTTGAATGCTTTCTGAAAAAAGGTTGAATTTGTTGGTTTGTGTGGCCAACATTTCAAGGTTTTACACACAGTTATAGTTTGTTTTTTTATCCTGTGAATATGAAGCGAGTTGAAAAAGAAAGAGTGGTATTGAAGTTGCCTGAAAACGTGTTCCGCCAAAAATGGATTTTTGATTCTTACTGTAATTGAAAGTTTCGTGATTTATGCTCTACGTTGCGAGAAAAGTGACAGGTTTTTATCAAGCGCAGCATAACTGTGAATAATTTTAATGCTCAGAAAAAAACGCTCACATAAGCGCGTCCGGTGCCGGCGTAGCCAATCAGCGCCACCCTCGTGTGACGTGGTCCGACTACGAACTGCTGCAAGCACTCGTTTGCCATCGCGACAAATTTTCGCTGCGAACTTGCGACACTGCCAGAGAGGTCGAGCAGTATGATTAGATCCGTCTCGCAACCTGCGGTAGAAAAAACATGACGTGTTGAATTGCTGACATCATAACGGCTAAAAAAGGTGGCCGAACAAGTGTCCGAACAGGTGTCCGAGCAAGTAAGTGTCCAAACAGGTCTCCGAACAAGTGTCCGAAGAAGTGTCCAAACAAGTGTCCGGTGACCTGGTGTCCGACCAGGTGTCCTAACAAGTGTCCGAAAAAAGTGTCCGAACAAGTGTCCGGTGTCATGTCCGCCTGGGTGTCCTCCGCGTGGTATTCCGAAAATAAACGGGACAACACTACACCCGGTATTCTGGGCCACTTGTATAGTTTCCCGAACTCGGAGACCACGCGGGCGATGATACCCAGGTCAGACATTCGGATACCGGACAACCTGTACGGACACTTTTTTTATAGCGTGACACTATGAATGGAACAGCACGATTTCTCACCGGATGGTGGTTGCGTAGTTGTAGTTGTCGTAGTTGTAGTTGTAGTGGTCGTGGTTGTCGTTGTTGTGGTTGGCGGAGGTCTGCACCCGATGTAGCTCCGGAGAAAGTCGAGCGTTTTTGCGGCCACCCGTGGCGGGGTGATCACGAAGCTGCCCGTTTCGTCGCCCGTCCACGTTTGTAGGTTGAAGCTGAACGTTGCGACAATTAAACGGAGCCATATAGACAAATCGTGCTGCAGTATGTTTGTTTGAATCGGTCTTTTTTTAAATACAGAGCACTAATGGGATAGCTGAACAAATTTGTTCAGTTGTTAGCAGTGGCAGCTGAACAAATATTTGCGTGCAAAAATAGTTTCAATCGTTATGTGACAATTCAAAGTCACGTAAATGACTCGGCCCTGTTTAGGGGACTCGGATCACATTACAAATTTAAAATTCCCGCGTCCTACAAGAAACTATTCACCTATCTATTCGCGCATTGAGTTTCGGACCAAAATAAAAGTAGTACAGTCGAACTCCAAAACACATCCAACTGATAGCTTGTACAGAATCCACGCATCACGTGACCACCAACCAATCAGCTAGCTGGATATGTTATAGAGCTTGCTTGCTTGATTGTTATTTGGGTCTCCGAACTACATGCTGTATCGGAGTTTCCTGCTTTTTCGCGAAATAAAAATGGAATTAATGGAATGGAATGATTGCACTCATTATTACCGGTTGTAGGGCACCGTAAGTGCTGCAGCCACAAAAGTGACACCGGGCAGCCGTCGAATCGCCTGCGCCATTCGCAACGCTTCGTCGTCCTCAGAACGAATCGGCACGAAACCGTCGCTGACGAGAAAGACGAACGTTTTCGCGAGCGCCTGTATAGCGATTATTAGTGTGGAAATTGTTTTCTTCAAGGCGCATTCATGAAGCAGTATTTTGACGCGTATCTGTGTTAAAACCTACCACGCGGTTACTAAATACTGCTTCATGAATGTCCGTTCAGTCGGAATAATGCGACAAAGCAATGTTCGATCAAATGTTATCCGGTGAATTTCTGTTGGACGAACAGACGGTTATCAGAAAGAGCCTGAGAAGACCCATTGAAAATATCGCTTGCTCCAAAACCGAAATGGATTGCGAAAAAACAAGGCAATCAGCAAAATCAGCAAAATCAGCAAACGAAAGTGAGACAGTTTGCAGTTCGTAGCTTGCCCCGTTGTCAGCCGTGCGCGTCCGTCGCGTGCGCAACATTTCGTGCGTCTCTTTCAACGCTGTACCAGTGCCGGTCGAGCCGCCGATTTGGCGCATTTTCAGAATCGCTTGTATGAATTCGTCGTTTGTCTGAGTGTGGTACAGTGGTTTTTGGTTTTTCTTCGCGATTGTTTTCAACTTTCTCAAAAAGTTGATATGCAGCACTGTCTGTATGTTTTTTGAAACCTCGCACGTCTTTCGAAGAATAAAGAATGAATTGGATTCTTTAAAAAAATTCAGTGTCACAAGTTCAAGGTTTTGCACACTATCTGTATTCTGCGAAAAAGCTTGAAAGGTTTAAGCAAACACGAACTGCATATGAATTCCTCCATGATCTTAAACATTAAAAGCCAACTCAAGAGTTTTTTCCTCAAGTTGACAATTCAAGTTGACTCACCGTCAGTTCACCGAAGTCAATCGTAGCGATTCGCCGTTTGGGGCTCGCGTAGTTCAACACCGCCACCCGATGCCCGTAATCGGTGATCGTTAGCGCGTCGGAGATCTCGACAACGAATTCCTGAAGGTGTAAAGTATGCAAAATGAAAAGAAAACTTTCCAAAAACTGAAACGAGTGTGTTCCATTGCTGGAAAAAAAGTCACACCGAGACGGACAAATAATTACGATCCCACGCACACCCTGTATGTACATGTACGGTGTATCACACGCGCCACTGTAATACCCTGTACGAAAAAAACGTATGGAGTGCCTGTGCGTTTGTCTGTGCCTTGTGCAACAACAGGGTAATTGACATGCGCAACCCAGTGTATATATTCCGGTCTTTCGTTTTTCCGTCAGCTCTGCGTTCTGACAAAACTGACAGGTTTCAACAAACGCGCTGTACCTGCGTCCGCGCCCACGACCCCGCGATGCTGTTCGAAGAGTCGAGCACGAAAAACACGTCCGTGAAACAGCCGTCGTCCAGTGAGCGGACGCATTTCGCAATCAGACCCACGAGCAACGGTAAAATGGCACACAGCATTTTTTTCGTGACAAAACTTTCGGTTTTTATAATAATCGACACCGTGAAGCTTTCCAGCTAAAGTGTTTTTGGCTCGCGTGAAATTGGTATTTCTCTGCTTGTATGACCAATCAGTCGGTTTGCTTTATGCGCACGCGCGACATGCTGGCAAATCTTGTTTTGCTGCTGATGAATTTGCATAAATTATCCGCGAAAATCAGGTACCAAAACAAAAATCTAGAATGACTCAGTTAGAATTTGCCAACAAAACGCAATCAAGTGACCAAGGCTAGTTTGACACATAAAATAAAAAACCGTTGACACCATTTTTTTCCGGCTAGAACGCTACGTCCTATTTTTTACGCGAGAAAAAACACACCATAAAGAAAACTGGTATTACTGCAATATAATAATGTATTTGGTGAACTTTCGCCAATTAGTCAGCGGCCATTTGACACGTATTCCGTGCGGCGCGGAGATTTTTTTTATTGCGCCATTAATCATCGCGTCTTTCGCAAGTGCGCGCCTCTTTTTAATTTCAACAAAAAAACCAAAAGTTGATTTTGTGTTTTTTTCGCTCGGATCTTCCGTTCGTTTGGCCAGTTTTAGCATTAAAAAACAAAAAAAGCGCGGCGTCTCAAAGTCGGCAACAAGGTTGTAAGATAAATCATGCGCTTCGAGTAAAGTTTGCAAGTTTTGTTCAAATTTTTCCTTTTGATTTATGGAAACGCGAGAAATCTAGATTTATATTTGGTTTGTTTACCGTGATCTTTGCGGGGGTGTAAATATTCAACTGAACTACCGACTGATAAACTGAAACGTGCAAAATAAAACAAAAACTTCTACGCGCGGAATCGAATTTTCAAAGATGCGGAAAAACAATAATTATCGCAAAAATCACAATAATCAACGAAAAAGATTCGAAACTTGAAAATTCAGATGAACTGATTCAATTTTAATAAACAATGCTTTTCTACTGAAGGAAAAAACAAGTATTTGCTCTACTATCGGCATGAGAAGCAGCTAGTTTATTTTGACAAAAAAAACAGTGAATCGCGGCGAAAGTTTATTGAACTTGCAACGTGCGCATTTGATGCGTGCTATTTTTATAACAGTTTCCTTTTTTTCAAACACATCATAGTATGATGTCATGTTGACCAGACGTTTTGTTTCACGGTTTTCTTTGTCATCAACCCGATTATAAGATCATTATTACACTCCGATAAAAATGTAATCAATGTGTGTGCTGCAAAATGGTGCGAATATGTATGTCGAAAGCAAAAACGAAGTGGAAAGTGTGTGTTTTGATAAAAATTCATGAAAAAATGCAATCGTCCGAGACTTGTTTGGGTTTGAAATTCGCGGAATTTCGTATGCAGGGCTATGTTCTAGTTTAAAACTGCCAGTGTACACTTCGCAACTAGGAGTTGATTGTAACATGTGTTTCGTGTGTGTGAATTTGGTATTCTTTTTTAAAATTTATTTTGTTTTTTTCCGGCATTTTTGTGTTGTGGTCTTTATTCTTCAAATTTTGATGGCAATAATCTTTTTTATGTTGTCTGATTCATCCTTTTTTCACGTGCACTAAATGAATAATGTAGTTTTTGTCTTTGGTTTCGTCAAAAGTGTGTGTTTCAATTGTATCTTTCTCATGTTGGTGATAGTAACAGTTGGTTTCAAAAAAATCTTGTTACGTTTTGCAGCTCTGAAAATATACTGACAAGAAAGAGATAAAACTGTTTCACATTATTCTATTTTATCATTTATCTTATCAATGCGTTATCCCAAACGTGACTGCATAAATATTCTGATAAAACTTTTTTTAAATTTTTGCCGTACTGACAGCACGCAGTCAGTGACAACGATACAAATAATTTTGAACCTGAGAATATCACGTGTTTGCATGCATTTTGTTCTTTTTTCATGGATTTATTAAAGTTTCTTTAGACCCCCCACAAAATGAACTCCACCAAAATGGATACCCAACAAACATCCGAGCATTTCAAGACGCGTAACAACACTCCATCAGTTCAGTTGCACGTCAGCCCAAAATTGGCACTGATTGACGAAACTGTTGACATTCGCCTGACGGGGCTGCCGCCATTTGCCGCTGTCACCGTGGATGCCATTGTTTGTTGCAAGTTTTTTCCTTTGAGTTGGTACTTGCATTCCGTTCACGGAAATCGTAATCCAGAAGCGAGTTTTTTTATGAATGGTGGTTGCTGTTTTTTCTCTGAATATAACAGTCGAGTCGAACTCTAAAATCATCTGATTGGTTGGTGATCACGTGATGCATGTTTTTTGTGCAGGCATTGCTGTGGAGGCGGAGTCTGTCCTGCACAGAAGTATGCACACCGTATCACCAACCAATCAGCAAATTCCCTATAACTTAGAGTTCGACTGTACTTCAGGTAGCACTCCACGGCAACGTCTTCCATGCGTACTGTCATTTCTTCGCCGACCACCATGGTGACGTCGATGTTGGCGATGCCGCCTCACACGGTGGAACGTACGTCGGTCGTAAGCCGATGGGTTTGTTCACGTCGATGCGCCCATGGCCGCTGAAAACGTGCGGCGCCAGACTGATCTCGTTTACTGTCGTTAAGGTGAATGGTTCATGTTTTTGAATGTATACAGTAGTCGAACTCAAAATTAGGGAATCAGCGGATTCGTTGGTGGATTACGGTATGATTGGTCTGTGCAGAAATTTCTGGGGGGGGGGCGGAGTTTGGATTGCACAGAAAGCATGCATGCAGATGACCACCAACCAATCAGCTGATTCCCTATAATTTAGAGTTCGACTGTATTTTCAACTTAAAGACACTGAACAGAAATGATGTCCGAAGTAGTGCTCGGTTTCTTGTCCGCCGCAGTGTCAGCGCGTTGTCCCGGATCTATCAGTAGCTCATCAGCAGTGAGTAGCGAAATTTCTTGCAGCTTTTTTATGTAGCAACGTACTTTTATTTCGGGGACAGGACAACGGACACCACTTTGGACATGTTTATTTATCGTGTGAAGTGTGGCTGAGAAATAGAAAAACAATATTGTGCGATTTCAATGTTACAGAATCTGAATTTCTACATCAACGCCTGGGTCGGTCATCGTACGTGTGATGAACTGTATCAGTTGCACTTGGATGCCGGATGGAAAGCGGATTGGCCGTACAACGATGAGTCTCAGCTTCAGCATCAGGCGATGAACGTCACTAAATATCACTTGGCTGAAGCGGAGTTGAAAAGTTAGCCGTCACACAGAAGCTATTATCGTTTATTTTGCTTCCAAGAAGCAATATGCGCGCGTAGAGAGGTAAACAGTTTCATTCATGCATTATGCGGGTAAACCCAGTTTAATGGTTTGAAGCCCTTCATAATTTATTCTCGTGCCCTGGTGGTTGTCTGTGCGTTCGGGAATCGAGCCCCGTCCGAGGGGTGTATAGGCACTTAATGACAGAGAAAACTCAAAGGGCACCCTACTCGACGGTGTTCTGTACTCTTCTTTTGGTTAGCCTTGGCTGAAAACATTGCCTAAAATCCCCAACAAAAACAAAATTACAAAAACAGGGACGTATTGGGATCGCGCCAATGTCGATCGAGTGCCGATCGAGACGAACTACAAAGGTTACAGGATCGCGGGGGTGTTGTTCATGCCGAAAGGGGCCGGGCCGCATCCGGCCATCATCGACACATTTGGAGGCATCGGTGGCTGCGTCGAGATGCGCGCCGCACTGTACGCCCGACATGGCTACGCCGCAATCGCACTGGCGTTAGTGGCACGTTTTGTGCTCATTTCATTTTTTTCGACCTTCCGCTGGGGTTGTGTGTCGACGCCAACCTAAATTTTCAGATCCAGCCAAAATATTTGAAAATCACGACTTTTTGAAGATCACGAAATTTCTACCCATCTACTAGGAGCACGTTTGCTATTCAGATCTTCCAATTTTTGCCAAATCCACCACAACCCTACTTTCACCAAAACGAAACTAGCGTTTATTTGAATCACTATCTTGTAATAATAATAGTTTTCTACAGATATTTGTCGTTTTATTTAATAATACGCCAATAATTTCCAGCTATTACAACTACAAATCGTTGCCGTACAAGACCGAGCAGCAGTTTCCGATGACCTATTTCGACGCGGTGATCGACTGGCTCTTGGAGCAGCCGAGAGTGAAGCCGGGCGGGGTCGGAATGAGCGGCGTCAGTATGGGCGCAGCCGTAAGCGCACGGAGAAACACAAAACTCAGTTTTTTTAGAGTGAACATGGCGGAGTGATGAGTTTGAAAACCAGTGACTAACAGACACAAAGATTAAGACTGATAACGTTGTTGTTGCACCAATCACGTTTTTCGATAAGCTAAGAAAAATGGCAAAGTGGTGGCCGGTTTCCGGTCCGCCGTCGTGTCCTGTCCCGCGCGGTATCCCGGACCGGAACTAAGAGCAACTCATCAGCAATGAGTATAGCAAAACCACCACGACTTTTTGATGTAGATGCTCCGGGGACAGGACACTGCGGCGGACACGGACATCACTCCGGACACCCCGGACACAATTTCGGACATTTTTATCTGTCACGTATACAGGTCTCTCTCCTAACAACGCTGCGCAATCCGAAAGTGAAAGCGACAATCTGCATCAACGGCGACAAGTACATGCCGACCGATCCGTCGATCAGCGGCAATCCATACGCGACGTTCAACAGTAAACGAGACGTACTACAGTTTCCGGCCGTCGGTTATCGTGCGGTCCGCAACGGTCGCCTGTCCGTACCGTACAATGCGCAGGCTGTAAAACTGCGACGGCCGCTGCTGACGAGCAAACACGATCATCCGATTCTGTTTCTCACCGGCGAATGCGAGGCGTCCATGGCAATCCACGAGATGGTTGCTGACATTCTCGAGCTGATGAGCCGCTCCGGAAAGCGGAATGCGAAAAGGGTACTCGTGCCCGGCCAGGGGCATCTGATCGAGCCGCCGTATACACCGATGGTACGCTCAAAACGAAAGTGCCAATGTTCATGGCCAAATTCTGTGTCAAAATTCGTTCCATGCCAAAATTCATGCCAAATTTCATTCCATGTCAATATCCATGCCAAAATTTATGCCCCACTTTATTCAATTCCATTATTCATGCCAAATTTCATTCCATGCCAATATCCATGGCAAATTTCATTTTATGCCAAAATTTATGCCCAACTTTATTCCATTCCATAATTCATGCCAAATTTCATTCCATGCCAAAATTTAGAAAAAAATGGCAGAAAGAGCCAAATAATCAGAGCACCGCGCATGAAGTTTCGGCATGGCATAATGTCGGCATGGATTCTAGCAAATTGTTGTTCGCGCAGGCAGTCGAGTCGTACACGCCGGTGCCGGTCGACCCGAATTTCATTGGGCACGACGTGCGAGCGCACTGCGTCGCCGCCGGAATCATGCTCTACTGGGGCGGCGATCCGTCACGGCACCACGACGGGCAGGTTTTCGCGTGGCGAACGATGCTGGCGTTCTTTGCGAGACATTTGAAGGGTGAAACGTTGAAGGCGCCGTCGGCAAAACTGTAGATTTTTACTTGTTTTTCTTTTCTTTTTTCTTTTTGTATTTGTGATATGTCTTTGGCAGATTAAAATGCTTTGTGATTGTTGATATTGAGGAAACTTATTCACTTATTTGTTGAAATTTTTTCTTCTTCTTTCTGTTTTTTTTTGTCCCGTTCGCTTGAATAATCGTCAGGGCTGTTTTTATTGAACTTTCTGATATTTCACTTTCCAGAAATTACTTAAAACTATGTTTCAACAAAAAATATCACATTCATCAATGAACCTCGTGGTTGAACAATACCAAAAAACAATAGAACTATCATCAATCAAATCAAAACTCAAACAAAAATGGCAACATAATGGAATATGAAATCCAATTGATTGATTGTATGTACACAGCAGCACCGTGTGGCAAACGCAAACGAAACGTTTCATAAATGAAATCACGTCAATCATCGAACGTCACCCACCAGTTATGCATCTCTGGCAGTATGTTCATCACATCAGAATCAACCTGCTCTTGGACACTGTCGTCCTCTTGTTCGTCCTCCTTCGCGTCCTCCTCCGTTTGATGCTCTGGAATGGTCTCCTCCTTCGGCTGTTGCCCGCTGCTCGCCTGCGAGGAGCGCCGGCGTTCCGCTGCGACGCCCGAGATTGACGGCGACGCCGGTCCCAAGCCTGTGTGCGAACGTGGTTTTTTTTATTGTGATATGTTATCGATTTTTCCGGTTCTGCGACTGAATGCGTGCGCAGACGTCGAAAGTAAACTAGATCCAGTCTTCATGTGGCAGTTCAAAGTCGCCGAAGTGACTCGGCCCTATACTCGGATCACTTTTCAAAATTTGAAAGGCATTTAGGGGCCCGCGTCATGCATGAAACTGTTTGCCTATCTTTCACTTTTTCGCAGAATACATCGCAAGCAAAACTTTGGATTACAGTAAAAGAGAATGAATGTAGCGGGCCTAAAGTCATATGCCACATCTGTGGCTACACATAAAGTTTTCTCCAAATTTCGATCCAGTTTTGTCTTCTTTTTGCGATAAAAAGCATGACAGGTTTTAACAAATTTTCTGTACCGTGAGTGGAATGCTCATGCAGCGACGACGCCTGCGACTGACGGGACGCACGTCTGCTCGCCGCGCCTGTACTGCCGGAACCGTCCGGTGAATGCAGCGTACCGCCGCTGATGGTCGGCACATTTGGGTACTGCTTCTCGGCAGTATTTTCTTTTACCTGATTGTGATTGTTCAGCGTGAGTCAAGCGAAATTCCTAGCTTCATTGCGCCTTAAGGCCGCGTTCATACTGACGTATACGTCACGTCATGTCACGTCACGTCACGTCACGTCACATCACGCCACGCCACGTCACGTCACGCCACGTCACGTCACGTCACGTCACGCCACGTCACGTCACGTATTATTGCCTACTAGGATACTACCGTCCAAGGAGACGTGTATTCGACGTACGTCGACGTACGTCAGCTTGCGTCAGTATGAACTACTGGCCTTTAAACCGACATGTGTCAAAATTAAAAAATCACTGTCACTAGTCAGCTGCCTTTTCCAAAATCCTCAAAAAAATTCAATGATTTCGGTGTCCGTAAAAACGAAAGTTCCAACTTCAGCCAGCTCCACCGGTGGCATCACGGAAGACTTGATCGTGGAGCGTCGTTGTTGTTGTAGATCACAGTTGCCCGAAACCACAGCCGCCGTTGTCGTTGTCGTTGTGCTGCCCCCGATCGCTTGAGTGGCAGCGTTCGCGAGCGTCTGATACTCAGCGCCTTCGGAGCCACGGTAGTCCGGCGTCGACGGACGTTTCTCGGTCGCTGCGGCACGCATCGCTGCCGTTGGTGGCTTCTTCGTTGCGTCCTGAGTGAAGTGAAATGGTACACACGAAGGAAAACAATGCACCTTTTTGTGCACCTGGTTGATGTGCGCAAATCCGTGCACTTAACAATAGCACTACTGTATTGT
Source organism: Theristus sp. LFF4_11 (assembly GCA_030248135.1). Taxonomy (NCBI): domain Eukaryota; kingdom Metazoa; phylum Nematoda; class Chromadorea; order Monhysterida; family Xyalidae; genus Theristus; species Theristus sp. LFF4_11. Next base: position 23,979 of record JASANC010005493.1, read on the forward strand.
AAAGACGTGCATATAATGTCTCCTTATATAAATTTGAAAATCAAAAATATCTGAAAAAAGTGGATTTTTCTGTAACAACCTTATAAGTGGGAGGACGTCTTATAAACCGAAGATTAGGAAGTCCGGGCCTCAAAGTGGAACTCTAAACTATAGGGAATCAGCTGATTGCTGGGGTTGGTGATCGCGTGCATGCATGTTTTGCCGTGCAAGACAGACACTCTGAGCGGATGAAGGGAAAACGCATTGAATGAAAATGAATCATCTCTCTGGCATCTGAAACCGCCCACCGTGAGCACAGCCGAGGCGTTCGAGATGCTCTGGCGTTTTGCTGCGCCTGTCAGCGTGCCGCCGGGCGTCCGATGGGCGATTTTGTTGTCCACTTCGGCCGCTTTCGTCAGGTCGGCGTCGATCTGCTCGTACATCGCTTCGTTCGTCTGCCTCAGACTTTTGATAATCGACGCGTTCTGCTCTTTCTGGAATGAACGAACGAACGAACGGTAGTTTAGCCAGAGGCTTACACTCAAATAAGAGAGCCGGGTATAGAGAACGCCGTCAAGTAGAGCACATCGGGTTTTTCTGTCTAAATGTCAACACAGTACCCCTCGGCGCGGCTCGATCCCCCAAACACACAGACAAAAGTCTTGAACGCTACGGCCCCCATGAGGGAAATGGAAACGCGCTTTTGGCAGGGTTAAAGAATTTTTATCCAGAAAAAATCAAGTACCAACCAATCTCATTCGTCTAAGACATGACTCGAGCCAAGAGCGAATGGTCTGCTTTGCCACCTCCTCTTCAATGATGTACTCGAGCTCCTCACGTTGCAGCAGCTCTTCCAATTGGAGACTTTTGCGGATGTCGACACTGCGGTAGGACAACATGCTGAAACGGTACAACTGTGCTTGTATGTTTAGCTCTGTTTTGAGCAGTGTTATACAGTATGGATATTTTTGAGAATGACTGAGCAGTTCACGTCACGTCACGTCACGTCACGTCACGTCACGTCACGTCACGTCACGTCACGTCTCGGCACGTCACGTCATGTGAGGTCACATTACGTCTCAGTCCAGCCCGTCACGTTTTGTGACGTTGAACCGGTTGAAGCAGCATTGAAGCAAAACAGAATATAGAACCACATTTGCTGCATCACAACCTGAGCACATCGTGGAACGAAACATCATCGCTATTGTGCAGTCTGTCCATCTCGTAGCACATGTGCTTGAATAGTAGTCGATCCTTGCACGGGTCCACTTCCAAACGTCCCTAAATTCGATTTAAAAGGTTGTCTTTACGCAAATGTTCGTTTTTAAACCCTTGAAAGAATCCATGACACGCTAAATATAACATTGTTCGAAGTAGTGTCCAAAAATTAACGTTGGCGGTGATGGTGAGCTACTTTTGGTCCCAGGACACCGCGCGGGACATAGGACAGGACACCACAGCGGACACGTCGGTGGCTAGGACACCTTCATAGACAGGACGCCGGACAATTTTATTTGAAAACAAAACCGTAAAGAAACCTTCAGCAATCGCAACAAGAACTTGACGCGACTGACGCGCACGGTACCCTTCTGCTCTCGGTCGACGATGTTCCAGACGTTCTGGAAGTTGCGAATGTCGGCGTAGCCGAGCAGCGCGTCTTCCTCCGACGAGTAGAACAGAGAGAAGTTCTCCATGATGATGGCTGAAAGAATAAAATACAGTGCGTTTGTTTTAACCTGTCACTTTTTCCTCTGAATGCAGAGCATGCAAAAAGAGAGAATTGGAATATCGGAGTTGCAGGAAAACATAGTTGGCAACAAATGTGTGGTGTTTGCTTTTAACCGAACTCCATACATTTGTTCTTCTCTACAACTGTAATTCAAAGTTTCGCATGTTCTGTGCTCTACTCTGCAAAACGTTACACGTTCAAACAAATACCGTAAAGTCTTGCATATAAGGTTCCTCCCATTAAAACCAAAGGGGGGGGGAAAAAAAAATTAATTTTTGTGAATTTTGGGGGGGGGTTTTTTTTTGTTTTTTTTTTTCCTTTTTTTGGTGTGGTGGCGTTTTTTTTTTTTTTTTTTTTTTTTTTTTTTTTTTTTTTAGGGTTTATTCATATTTTATTGTAATCTTTGGTTTAAAAAAGCTTTTTAAAATAATAAAAACCAGAAATGTGCGTCAACTAACCGACAAGCAGATTGAGAACGATGTACGTGATGATCAAGTAGAACGAACAGAAGAACACGATGGCACCGTAGTAATTGCCGCAGTCCGTTTGCCAGTAGGACACGTCAGGCGCGTAGAAACAGTACGGGTCACTGCGCTGGAAAAGGTTTTTGAATTTTTTTCGAAAACCGTTTTTCTTTGTGTTTTTTGAATAACGTGAACATTTCTTGTTTCTGCCTACCATGCAGTCGTGCATGATGCGATTCCAGTCTTCTCCGGTGACAATGCGAAACAGCACGATCAGACCGTCGGTGGCTGTTCGAAAGTTGGCATGCCTGTAGAAATATTGTCCAAAAATGCTCCACAGTTTCATGAATGCTTGGTGACAATAACTAAAGTTACGCGTTAAACTTCAATGTCGCGCCCAAACTGCGTTTTATGCTAGTTTTATGTCGCACTAAAAGCTCGACATAAAAAACAGAAATTCAGGTTCAATGTGTTTAATACAAAATAAGCTGCATAAAATTGCAGCTTCACAGTGGGTTTATGCTGTTCCGACGTCAGCATAAAACGAGACATAAAACTTGTTTTTCCATAAACACGCGCACCTGGAAACCGCCTGGCCGTATTTGACCATACTGAACAGGTTGACGCCAGCATACGCGTAGAACAACATCAGCAGAAACATTGCGACGATAATGAAGAAACTGCGAAACATCGACATCACCACCGTCAGCATCAGCATTTTCAGTGTGGACTAAAACGAATGAGGTGAACATTTTTTACATTTTAGGTTGGCTGTCTTTTTTTCCAAAGGTCACAATTTCATTCATTCTTACATGTCGACCGCCGAGCGTGAAGAACCGCGATACCACCGTGAGCATTCCGAGCGGGTACGTAGTTTTGCGCCATTTCATACCCGTAACTTCGGGCACTAAGAACTGAAGACATAAAATACGTATAGCGAGAAGGAAATAATGTTGGGAACACGCAAGTTTGCGCTAAGTCCCAAATAATGAATTGTGAAGACGTGTCTTGTACGAAAAACGCACTCTCCAGGACTATTAGATATCACACTTTCACACATAATCCCAACGATTCATTACATAAATAATGCAGCAATAATCGAACCAACCGTGCCGAGATGTGCTACACACCACAGCAGTGCGACAACCGTAATCAGCAAATCGATGCGATTCCGACGACTCTGCCAGAAGCCGCGCATCGTGAACGCGATCATTTTGCAGACAACCTGGATTTCACTCGAAACTTTACTGAGAAAACTTGGTTGCCCATTGGGCTACTAAAATGGCTACTAAAGTGGCTGCTGATTTTGCTAGTAAAGTGGCTGCTAATTTAGCTAGAGTAGTGGCTACTAAGATGGCTACTACACTTGTAATTCACTTAATGAAGTGATCACTAAAACGCGTTTATTATGTCATAGCGCGTGAACGCAAATGCCACTTTAAAAGTCAATTATACCACGCGTAGTCAATTTAGTAGCCAATTTTCAATAGTAGCGACGTCCACGTTTTCTTCTTTACATTATTGGATGAAACTTCGCAAAAAAAGAAAAATAACATTAGCACCTCGCCGGCAAACAGCACTGTGAGGAACGCCGAAATCGTGGTCAGAATTTTGACGATCGTTTCAATGCCGGTGTCATCTTCCTCTTCGACGCTCCACTAAAATAAAAACAGTGATTCCAAACTTTTGCTGAATTTGGCAAGGACTCTACAAAATGATCTGTAAAAAATTGTAAAAACGGGTAAAACTGAGGTATATATATAAATACAAGCAAATCCAATAAAAGCATATTTTTGTGAAAAAAACCCTGAACCACTAACCGGATACCAAAGCATGAACGAATTGATGACGACCAGTATGGTGAAGAACTGCTTGAACTTGTGCGACATTGTCAGCTCGTAGATCGAGGTGCGAAACTTTGCTGATTCTGCTGAAACGGGAAGTTGAAATTTGTCCGATTTCGCGGGATTTAGCATTTTTAGTCTGAAAACTACACTACACTATATTGGTCAGTCTCAGTTGAGATTCATTTTATTGTGCAGGTTCATACATTTCATTAACTAAGTTACAACTGTATACCCGGCTTTGGTGGAATATGCAACGGCTGCGCCATTTTCAGTCTCGCCTTCAAGTCGTGCCATCGTCGCTGATCGACCGTCAGTAGCGCGGTGCCCTGAAAGCAATACCAGAATAACACGCTCAAAAACGCTAAAGTCCATTCCAAATTGAATTCCATGCTAACCGCAATGCGAATCAGTTTTATGTTTGTGCCATAATAACATGGTCACGCACATGAAAAGTATGGTCAACACGACATTGATTTTGCAAGTTTACTCAAAAAAGCACAAAGAACGTCGTTAAGTAGGGCGTCCATCGAGTTTTCTCTGTCATTAAGTGCTATACAGTATACACCCCTCGGCGGGGCTCAATCCCGCGTACCCACAGACAATGGTCTAATGTACTATCACCCAGGCTACACGAGGTTGACAAATGCCCGCTGAGTTTCTCACCCGATTCTCGCTGTAGTTCGCAATGACGACGCCGACAAACAAGGTCAGACCGATCATGCAGCCAACGAACACGTACACGTGCACGAATACTGCCGACCACTGAAAATGTTTATTGCGAAACTGTAGCTTTTCACTCATAAATCGCACACACGCTGAAAAAGGGTCCGAAGAAGTGTCCGATGTCCAGTAGTCCCGCCTGGGTATGTCCGGTGTCACGGAAATACAGAAAGTGGCCCGCAAAACACCGAGCGGTGTGGTGTTGCCCACTTTTAGCTGTTCACGCGGGACACCCAAGGCGGACAGGACAACGGACACTTGTTCGGACATTTTTAGCGTGTCTGTGGTATTTGTCAACAAAAGGATTAGTAAAAACACTTTGTTTAAATATAAAACAGCATAATATCCGCATAAATGCAGTTAACGAAGCGGAGCGGGCACTCAGCACGCAGTAATGTTGTACAGTCGCACACAAACACACAGGCACACATATTTTTTTAGCATCGGACGTAGGTCAAAGTAGTGTGTGTGCCAGTGTGTTTGTTTGTTCATCAATGTGCAACGTTACTGGTTCTTATGAAATGACAGTGCTCTGTCTGTCTCTAAATGTCTCTAAACAAACGCTAAATAAAATGTCCGAAGCTTTGTTCGGTGTCCTGTCCAGCGGGGTGTCCAGTCCCGTGCAGTACCCCATTAAGAAAAGTAGCTCATCAGCATCGAGCGAGCAGCGAAACCACACCCTCAACTTTTTTATGTTAGCAACTGTTATTTCTAGGACATTACACCGGACACGCCACTTCGGACAGCGTGCAGGACATTTCTTTGAGGATACAAATGTTATTTACAGCGCCAATCTCCTGCAGTATGACGTCACGGACGACATTCCACCCTTTGAACGAGAGGATTTCAAACAGCGTGAGCATCGCGTTGCCGATGTGGTCGAAGTTGAAGTTCCGTGGGTTTGTCCTGCGGCGGTATTGGATAAATTGGACAAATTATTGTGGTGTTAGTGGAAAGAAAATGTGTTGGCACACGCTGGAATGTCCGAAAAAGTGTCCAAAGGGTTCTGGTTGCCGCGGTGTGAAGTGTCCCGGAAACAAACGTGGACAAAACACCCCGAGTGTGGTGCTGCCATTTTTGTTTCTGGGACACCAGCGGGACAGGACACCCTGGCGGACAGGACATCGGACACCTGTTCGAACGCTTTTTTAGCGTGAAGGAATCAGTCAAAAGAGAAAGTGCATACAGGAAAGTAACGTTAGTATTTGAATCTTGTTATCGGTTTGGAAGTTTTCAGTTAGTGCACGTTTCAGCTTGTGTTTTAGTTTTAGTTTTAGAACATTCGGACAATCTTGTGAACAAATTCCTTATTACAACTCAAAAGGCAAGCGACAAAATTGCAGTTAAAAAAGGCAGTTAGTCAATCAGTCAGTGTTGTTGTTTTTTTTTTGTTTTTTGCTGCTCACATAAGGATATGCGAACTGTTCGATGCTATCCGGGTGCATTAATAAGTTTTGAAACGAATTATAACCCTCGACGGTTAGGAGTTGAAACAGCGTGAGAAGCGCATTACCGACGTTGTCGAAGTGCATGTGCATGGGGTTGGACCTTTCGAGAAAATAAACAAAGTACAGTAGAAATTATTTCAAACTGTCACTTTTTTGCAGAAACTTTTTTTAAACTAACCAAACTCTTGGCGTGTATATCCGTGGGTTTTCGCCTTCGATCTCAAGTCTGGTGACAAAGATCTCTTGCTCAAACGCCCCTTTGCACCGATCCTGAAAATGAATAGCAGAACATGACATGGGACAAACGGGACATGACATGACAAGGGCCTGGCATTTTTCGTATGATTCTCTATTTTGTCAATTGCATTTATTCAAAAATTTGTAAAAAACACGTGTTCCGCCTACCCTTGCTCCGGTGCCGTTTATCGTTTTGTCGTTGCACTTCGCCAGTTTCCCACCGGCAATCTGCACACCGAAACTCGCGAAAATGAACATCAACAACACCAAGAGAATGGTCACCTGAAGCAGAGATGAAAAGAATCATAATGAGAGGAAGTGTGCAACAAAAAGACCGCAATTTTTATGAACAAACAGACAAAGACTCGAAAGACACCTTGTTTGCTGGCGTTTTTGTATAGCAAAAATGAAACTTACAGAATATTACACGTTTTAGGGACGATTAAAAAAAATAAAGACGAGAATTTTGAAACGACAAACGAACGATCGGTAATTTAGGGGATGTTTTTAGTCAGCGGCTAACCCAGAAAAGCAAACAGAGAACGCCATTGAGTAGGGCGCCCATCGAGTTTTCCTGTCATAAAACCCTCATAGAACCCTTGGGCGGGGCTCGATATCCCCCAAACGCGCAGACAAGAGTCTAACGCGCTACCCCCAAGGCCACGGTCTCAACGTACCAACAGAATCTCCTTGAATCCCTTGAACAACTCGACGACGACACGCCGGATGTGCGGCACCAGCGTGTAGATGCGTAGTGGACGCATAGCACGACAGATGCACAGGAACTGGGCGCCGCTGTTGATCATCACTTTCTCGGGCATCCAAATCAGGAAGATCAGGCTGGTCTGCGAAAATGAGTTTAGTGTGTTTGTTTGAACGTGTCACTTTTGAATAGTAAGAAACAAACACACAGGCATATATACACACTGCGGACAAGGGCGACACACTGCAATGCAATATCACGTGGGCACGCAATGTGCAGAATTTCATCATCGTTCGAATTCAGGAATCCTCTCTCCCCAGTTTCAATTTTACCCAAATTCCAATTTTGATCGTACCCAAAATTTCAATTTCATGGGTGCGCCAGTGTGTCTGTTCGTGAGTGTGAAACACAAATGGAAAACTATAGGACTTAAAAAATGAAAACAATTAAGAGAAGAAAACAACTAACAAAAAAATAATAAAAACAAAATAGAGAAGACAAATAACTAACAAAAAATAATAATAAAACAAAATAAAGAAAAACAACTAACCACATAAATGAACACGGTCATGACTCCGCCCACGTCGCGCACGAGCGCTTTCGGCGTGAAGAACAGTCCGTTCGCCAGCACCTTCAGTGTCAGCTCGAATGTCATGCCGACGACGAACAAGGCGTCGAAAAACTGCAATTTTTTCGACAAACCAGAGTTACTGGCATGCTGGCGGCACAGTGATGTCTACTTAACCATACCGTAGCACACTCTAAAAAGTGTCCGAACATGTGTCCGGTGTCCTGTCCGCCCGCCTGGGTGCCCCGTATTGTGTCCTGTCCGGTTTGCTGTCCAGGGAAATAAACGTGGCCACGCCACACCCGTCGTTTTGGGCCCCTTTCATTTCGAACACCGCGCGAGACACACAGACAGACAGGTCAACGGACAAGTGTTCGGACACTTTTTAGCGTAATGTTGACTCCAGTCTAACGTGTTTTTGTTTTAAAAACCTATCACTTTTTCTTAGAATACAGAGCGTGCGAAACTTTGAACTACACAGCAAGACGAAAGAATGTATCTGGCTTGGTTGAAAACAAACGCATCCAATATATGCAACTCCGATCCTGTTATTTCTTCTTTTTTTTATGCGAGCTCTGTATTCTGCGAAAAAAAGTGACAGCTTTTTAAACAAACGTTCTTTATTACCTTGAGCACGCTGTTCTTCTGCACCATTTGCTCCAGCGTCAACGGCCACGGTGACTCGTAGAGCATCGAGATGCACGAGACGCAAGTCAACATCACCATCGTCCAGTCCAGGTACGTCATCAGACCGAGTAGCTCGCTGGAAATTAAAAAAACGGAAATGGTAGTTGACAGTGGGACAGGTTTCGCTAATGGTGGAAAGAAAAACCAGTCAACAAACAGTTACTGTATGTGTTCAACATTATGTTCAGTGGCCAGTTGCACAACTGAGAACGTCATCAATCCGACCAACTACTGAGAAACGCAAACAAATTGTATTACGTTGACTGGACTAACCAGGGTAGCTTTACGAAAAGAGCAATACTTCAACAAAAAGTTTAACACTTTTCGGTGATTCGTACTTCACCAAAAAGTCATGAGTAACCTTGTCACCCAACAAGCGGAGTTTCGGTCAGCCAAGATCTACTCAACATTTTGTTCAATTAACCACTAGTAATTCAGCAAATGTTCAGTAACCAGTAACATCCGTGGACCCTTTCATTGATTTTTCCCAGTCTAATAATCGAAAAGAAAATAAAACAAAAGCTGTTTGAGATAAAATTTCCAAAAAATCTTGAAATTTGAAATGCTAGCTTACTGCAGCTCTTTGAAGCTCCGTTGGATTTGCTTTCCAGTGCTCGGGTCGATTTTAGTCGGCTGATAACGAGCATAAACCACGGTTTGACAGAACACTCGGAAACTGCTCGTTCTGCCCATCATGAACAGTGGTCGGTCGAAGAACGGGTGGTTCTCGCGGATTTCTTCCTCGATTTTGTTTCTGTGGAGAAAAATTGAACATTTTTCAAAGTTGTTTGATGTTCGGATGCGTTGTTAATCGAGCAATATTCATGAACAGCACATTTTTTTAAACCTGTCCCTTTTTGGCAAAATACAGAGCCCGCGCAACTTTGAATTAAAGTAGAATAAACAGGAATTGGCTTTGGTCATGGAACCAAAAGCCCAATTTGAGGCGAAATTTCTCGCTATTCTGGCCTGGTCCCGTTCTTTCTGTTTTCGCGGGCTCGGAATTTTTTGAAAAAAAACACACACTATAACTAAAGTATTGTGACCAATCAGCAGTTAATTGTCTATACTTCTGTTCACTCAATGTTTCACTCGCTAGTGAGACAATCAATCTTCATACGCTCTGGCATTCACCAACCGTTGAAACTCCGCCTGTTGCCTGCGTTGCTGAATCATTTTGAGGCTGTCAATAGCGCCTTGTTTCTGTTCCTTGTCTGGCGCCGTGTCACTGCGAACCAAATCGCCATTCTCCTTCAAATGCTCATACATCTGCTTCATCTTCATGCTGCCCGCAAAGCCGCGCGACCGATGACCTTTCATTTTGCTGTAATTTTATGTTCATTTTATGCCAATTTTATGTAGATTTTGCTGTGGTTTTATGTTAGTTTTATGCTATTTTATGTCGTTGAGAAATGTTACGATTCAGCATTTATTTATTGTACTTAATATTACCTTTTGTCCCGTCTATCACGTGACTTCAACGTTCCGATTCTGCCGAGTCCCGGTATCGCACCGGTCGAATCTGACAGTAGCGAGCGAGCATTGTTCGACTCTCTGAAAAAAATGTTTTTGATTGTTGTCAATCTGAAGTTGTAACTTATTTCAAGTTTTGAAACCCACTCTGGAACTTAACCAACGCTTATTGGTAAAACTGGGTGAAACAGTAACACCAAAAGTTAACCAAAACCAAAACCACCGACTCAATAACACTCGTTAACTGCGATTTCGTCAACTGATGACCAACGTGACGAATCGGTTTTGATGCTCGTTGTCGTTTGCGAATCTGATGCGCACGCGTCAGCAGCGACTTTGAGTTACTGTACAATGCTGCTGAAACCAAACAATGTCACACTCACTGAATTTTTTTGATAACAAATATATAGTTTTTGCAGTTCGTATAACATAAAACAGCATAAAACATTTATGAAATCTGATTATCTTCAATTTATATGCTGTTTTATGCCAATTTTAAGCAACACCTGGTCGTCACATAAAACAGCATAAAAACCGCCAGGGGGTTTTGGGGGGTTTGGGGGGGGGGGGTTTTTTAAAGGGGGGGGGGGGGGAAAAAAAAAAAAAGGGGGGGAGAAAAGGAGAATATACAAAATTTTTTTTATATTTGATAGAATTTTCCGGGGGGGGGGGAATTTTTAAGGGGGGGTGTGGGGGTTGGGGGGGGGGGGGGGGGGGGGGGTATGTGTCAAATTTCATGCCGAACTAGAAATTTCGAAAACAACAAATTTAAAAAAACATCGCACACCAGAGTCTTTCGCGTCAGCTGCTTCGTCACTGTCTTCGTCGGCGAAATGACGCGTGAACGATTCGCGAATCTTCGGCACCGGAAACTCGGACGACACGCCACGACGGAGTGCGACCATCTGTGTTCATTTTTTTTGTTTGTGAGTAACTGTGTGAATTTTTGTCCACTTAATTTTAGAATATTTCAAAAGAAAACTGATTGAACATTGCAGACCAGTAGTGACATCCGCTGGAAAAACAAAACGAATCAGATTGTGTCGAATGAACATGCGTTTAAAACATGTAGAACTAGAAAACAGAAAAAACGTACAGAACACCGTCAAGTGGAGCTAACACTGTGGTTTTCTTTGTTAAATGCCCACACACACCCCAGACAAAGGCTCACATATTGTTTCTTTTCATATCATAACTATTATCAACTCAAGTGACATCGATATTTGAAATTGGCAATTCTGAATACCTCCGGTCGATCGGGAAACCTGGCGAACACCCGTAAACGCCACGGTAACTGCGACCGCATAGAGCTCGTCTGTTCGCGGGCCTTCAGCTGTTTCACCTTCTTCAACTCTTCGTCCATCTCCAAGTTGTCCAGAATGACGGCGACGAACAACGATAGGACAATCTGAATAACGGTCACCGAAAAACAATCAAGTCAACAAGAAGTTTAGCAATAATAACAAATTGTTTTGCAAATAGAAACAGTTAATTGTCAAATATTGGCGAGTCAACATTTATATCTAACATTTTGTTGAGTTAAGTAGCTAATACTATATTCAACAACTTGTTGATGAACGTTTTTTTGTAAGACGATTGTGCGTTTTGCTTTTTGACTGTGTGTGTTATGTAAACTGCAACCAGTGAACACTTTTTCCATAAACTTGACACTATACAAACATAATGAGCAAAAAATAGACAAAAGTTTTTCAAAAATTCAGCAAACAACTAACCAATGTGACAAACAGATGGTACGAGAGGAAATAGAACGCGACTAACGGCACCACCCAGTAGTCGACCTTGCGCATCACCTCAACGACGATCTCCGTCCAGCCTTCTTGCGTCAGGATTTGGAACATCGACATCAGAGCCTTTGAGAAGAAGTCGATTGTTGGTGAGAAAAGTGCAAAAAGACATGGCTTTATCACTCAAACTGCTCGTACACACTTATAACCACAAAGTTTTTCCGTTTTCCGCTTCTGACGTAAAAATGGTAAAAACCGAGTTTTTCTAATTGGGGCAATGCCGACATTTTTTGGCACTAACAAACCGATAACACTCGACGTCAATGTTGCTGAGACGAAAAACAGAGAGACATCGAGAAATGGTACTGGTACATTGTAGAGCAACCAATTTTAGTGACGACGGTTTCACGCTAAAAAGGTGTCCGAAATACAAACAAATATCCTGTCCGTCTGGATGTCCTGTTCTCCTACGCGTCCTGCGTGCTCTCCAAGAACCACACTTGGCGTTTTGGACCACCGCGACCCGAACGCGGCGCGGGGCGACAGGACACCGGACACTTGTTCGGACACTTTTTTAGCATGGAGCTCAAGAGAAAACCAATTTTACTAATCAGAAACACACACGTGCACTGACCATTGGAAACGTGCTGAACGTGTTGCAGCCCTCGATGAAGCAGAACAACTGCAATGATACGCTAGAGGTGATGATCAACAGCACCATGGTGAAGCCGATCAAGCCGCCCAGCTTCTTGCCTGGCCCGAAGATCTATGGCAGAAGTTTTTTTATTTTTTCGTTTTGCAGAAAAGTAATGCACATGTTCATGCAGATGCACCTGTTCGTGCACTTATCGATTTGCATGCACAAACCCATTTGCACTTAATTTTTGCTGGGCAAAAAGCAACCTTTTTCGACTGAAAACACTGCAGGTGCAGCCGTTTTTTTGGTTCCTGAACCGATAAAAAGTGCACGGGTTTGTGCATCTGCATCTATAAATGCACCAACATAAGCACGAACATGTGCATAAAAATGCAAACTGTAGTTCTGCGTGTTTTTTTCTGATTAATTTGAGTATGTACAGTATTTCATTTGCTTTCGTAAATTGTAGAAAAAAAGATTTTCAATCCATCCACATCAACAACACAAACATACTTTGTAAACAAAATCCTCCAGCATCGGTGACGCTTTGATCAGACGCAGAATTCGGAACACCTGAATAAAGATGTAAAACTTTTGCGAAAAAACCTTAGATCCGTTTTTGCAAATACACAAACGCCTTATGGGATGTGAAATCAAGATCAAAAATGTGTGTTTGTAAAAAGAAGAACCAAAAACTTTCCACACACTCCCAGTAAAAAGTAACCAAAAAACCTGCTATATCCACTTCCTCCTCTCGTACCTGAAAATACGTGAAAATATTGTGACAGTATATCTGAAACGTGGCGACATTCAGCGTGCTGCCGATGCAGAGCACGAATTCGAACTTGTGCTGACCCCGCTCCAGATAGCCCTTGAAGCCGAGACACATGATCTTGAACAGGCACTCCATGTTGAACAGCACCACGAAGCCGACCTGGTGATGGACAGATACCGTATAACTGTAAAAATTGGTGCACCCGGCCCGGGACTGGGCTGGATTTAGAGGCTGTCCCCCTTTTGTGGCGACAGGCTTTTGTCAGATCATGCGAATCTTTGATTTAAGAAGAACGAGTGTAGTCACCCTCGTGGCCTGGTGGTAGTTCGTTAGACTGTTGTCTGTGCGCTCGGGGGATCGAGCCCCGCCGAGGGGTGTATAGGCACTTAATGACAGCTGAAAACTCGACGGGCGTCCTACTCAATGGCGTTCTGTACGCTTCTCTGGGTTAGCCCTGGCTCAAAACATCGCCTAAGATTCCAACGACAATAACAACAAAAACAACAAATGTATCGGGTTTGGTTGAAATCAAACACCCCTTTTGTGGCTATTTTCTTCCAACTCCAATCCGATTCCGTTTATTTCTTTTGCGAACTCTGCGATTCTGCGAAAAAGAGTGACAGGTTTAAACAAACACACCAAACCTCAATCCAATAGTAGCGCAGTAGATTATCCTTATCGTTTTCAGAGTCGTGCGTGTGGACAAGTGTGGCGCCGACAATTGCGTTCGCCAATATCGACACCATCACTAAGATCTGAAGTTTTTTTTGGAAAAAAAGTTTCGAAGCATTCACACTGCGTGCAGAAGTCACCCTAGTGGACTGGGTGGTAGCGCATTGGACCAGTAGACTTGTGCGTTCGGGGTACTGAGCCCGTGGGGTCATATAGGCAAAGAAAACTCGATGAGCAGCCCACTCGACGGCGTTCTATACGCTTTTCTGGATTAGCCCTGGCATGGAACCTTGCCAAAAAATACTGTTCGTTGGTTCGTTAGCATAGAAATACTCGAAAACTGACCCAATTTCTGGTTGAAACAGCGTATAAAAACATGAAAAAGAGCTTTAACCTGAAATGCACTGCTCTGATGAAAGGTCTTGCAGAATTTCGGTGCCCATCCGGCGGCTTTGTGTTGATCAACGGTCACGAGACGCCACGTGCCGTCTTCTGACGCTTCAATCATCTGCAGTTGGATCAGTTTAGTCAGTATTTCTTTAATTTTTTTAAAATTTTTACCCATAAATTGCGGTTATTTTTCTTGTGAAAAAGCGATAAAGAAGGTGCCATGCGAACAACATTTCAGGTAACATTGTGGGTTTACATATAATGCCAAAGGGTCGGCCAAAAAAATCGCCTCGCTACAAAAAATAAAAATAATGTTTTTTTCGAGAGGTTGTTTTTTCAAACCTGCTGGAATTCATTATCCCCGAGCGACTCTTTTGTCGCCCAGATCTGCGAGAATTGCACGCGGATTTCAGCGAACGTCTCCGTAATGACGGCAATGAAGACGTTCTAGAGAAATGTTGAAAAAAAATTATGTGGCTTCGAATTTTTTTTATTCTTAATTTAAAAAACTAAAAAAATAAACTATGAATTTTAAAACTGCAGTTTTATTTTTATTTTTGGTTTCTTAGTCAATGAACACTGTTTCTTCAATGTGCTCAGTTTCTTGCTCTGTTTTTTTCAAGTGTTGTGTATTTTATAGCGTTATGATCATGAATTTTGAAAAATTTTTATGTCAATTGAAACAATTAGTTCTGATTTTAGAATGGTTCCACCTTGACCAGCCAGGCGAGAAAGAAGATGAGCGTGAGGAAGTAGGCGAACGCAAGCGTGCCACCGTAGCTGTCGATGCAATCATACATCACATAGACCCAGCCTTCTTGCGACGCCGCCATGTAGACGGTGAAGATGCTGTGGACTGGAAAGCAGATTGCTGGGGCTGACTGATGCGAATAAAAGCAAAACTTTTTGGTTGACAGCGCAGAAAAGTCTATTTTTTATAAACTTCAATGCGACTGGAACAGCGGTGGCGAGTTTTACATCAAGGAAAATCATTGGATCACCATTCACCACGCTAAATAAAGATGTCCGCTGTCCTGTCCCTTGACTTGTCCTGTCCCGCGTGCTATCCAGTCGAACTCTAAATTATAGGAAACCAAACTCCGGCCCCACAGCAATTTCTGCACAAAAAGCATGCATCACGTGATCACCAACCAATCAGCTCATTCCCTATAATTTAGAGTTCGACTGTAGCTAATCAGCAATGAGCAGCGAAACCATCCTCGGGTTTTCATTTGGCTACTTTTAGTTCCAAGACAGGACACTGCAGCGGATACGGACACACAGCATTGCTAGCGACATTCTTATTTAGCGAGATTGCTCTAGAAGCGCATACACTTCAACCGCAGCAAAATGTAAACTCAGCACGCACAGAAATTGTTGAACATCCCATAGTAGCCCTCCTGGTTGGCGGTGACCACAATCTTCTTGCAGCTCATGCCCTGGGGACATGTCCAATCCTGACCCTGGCGGCAGTAGCGGTCCGGAATGGCGAGATCGTCTTTCGTTGGTGCACTGGAAAAAATTCAAAAAAATGTCCAAAGTGGGGTCCGGTGTCCGTGTCCGTCGCGGTGTCATATCCCGGTAATGAAAGGACTAAAGGAGCCCCATAAAAATAGCCGAAAGTAGTTTCGCTACTAACACTGTTGATGAGCTACTTTCAGTTCCAGGACACCGCGCGGGATAGGACACCGGACATGTTTATCTAGCGTGACACAACAATCAGAATATTTTGTTGTTCTTTCATTGTTGAATGAATTCCAAACATCTATTTCAGATTTTTTTTCTCAAAGTTTCACCAACCTAGCATTCGCAGTGTCCAGTATACAGTGATTATCCATTCTACCAAACAGCTGCACGCCCAAGATACCGTACAGCGACATGAAGAACGAAAAGAAGATTGTGACGTTGTAGATTTGTTGACTTGAGCGTCTGTAACAAAGAAAACAGATTTTTCTAAAATCACAATGCTCACAGTAAAAATGTCTTCGAACTGTCAGTAAAAAGTAAAAAGTGTCCGCGGTGTCCTTCGAGGTGTCCGAGTTAAAAGCAACTGAAAATGCTGGTACTGCTTATATGTTTGGCACACCGCGCGGGACACCTAGGCGGATAACTTTTTTACGTGCCATAACCTATAGTCGTCCTGGATAATTTGTAGTATTAGCTGATTGGCTGGTGGTTTTGCCTGAATGTCAAGTTCAAAAAAGAAATTTAATCTTTTTTTTTGGTTTTTTTGATTTTTGATGTGCGAGCATTTGTGAGGCAAATGGTCTTTTGCGGCCGAAGTATAGCGGCCTGAAGGATTGCGGCCTGAAGGATTGCGGTTTGGACGATAGCGGCCGGAGCATCGCGGCCTGGACAATCGCGGCCTGGAAGATTGCGGGCCGGGGCGATATTGCGGTCTGGGAGGATTGCGGCCTGGGACAATTGCGGCGCGGGACGATTGCGGCCGAAGTATAGTGGCCTGGACGATAGCGGCCGGAGCATCGCGGCCTGGACAATAGCGGCCTGGAAGATTGCGGCCCGGAAACGATTGCGGCCTGGGAGGATTGCGGCCTGGGACAATTGCGGCGCGGGACGATTGTGGCCCATGAGTTCGAAATTTATGTAAAACCTTGTTTCTGATTTGGGAGACACAGAAAAATAAAAAGCAGCAGTTTTGATGGCAGAATTTTTGGTTTTGCAACGACGACGGCGGCGGCGACCAGGATCCACTGTCCAGATCATATTTCTACTCTGCTCATCCTTGAAAATTTGTTAATGGCTGTGGAGCCAGTTTGGCAGACATGGAACGGCAAAACTGATGCTTTTTATTTTTCTGTGCCTCCCAAATCAGAAATAAGGTTTTGCATTAATTTTCGAACTCAAATTCCAACTGTTCGCTTTCACAAAGGTGTGCGTTCGATTGCGGCCCATTAGATAGAGGCCGAAGCATTGCGGCCGAAGCATCGCGGCCTGAAGGATAGCGGCCTGAAGGATCGCGGCCTAGGACGATTGCGGCATGAAGGATCGCGGCCTGAAGGATTGCGGCCAGGGACGATTGCGGCCAGGGACCATTGCGACCAGGGACGATTGCGGCCTGGGACGATTGCGGCCTGGGACGATTGCGGCCCACGAAATATTGGTGCTTTGTCATTGTCTTTGTCGCACGCAACTGGTTATATTATTCCTATTGTTATGCTCGCACACGAGTTTTCATTTTTTTCCAAAAAAGTTGTCTTCTTGTTTATTGATTAGTAATTATTTTTTTCTTAGAACCCAAAATCGAAATCTTCCATTCTCAACTTTCCTTGTCGCCGAGCCCAGATAGAGATAGATTCGAAATTTTTTTTGGGGGGCAGCCCCCCCCTAAATAAAAAGCATCAGTTTTGCCGTTCCATGTCTAACTGGTTCCACAGCCATTTACAAATTTTTAAGGATGAGCAGAGGAGAAATATGATCTGGACAGTGGATCCTGGTCGCCGCCGTCGTCGTCGTTGCAAAACCAAAAATTCCGTCATCAAAACTGCTGCTTTTTATTTTTCTATGTCCCAAATCAGAAACAAGGTTTTACATAAATTTCCGAACTCATGGGCCACAATCGTCCCGCGCCGCAATTGTCCCAGGCCGCAATCCTCCCAGGCCGCAATCGTTCCGGGCCGCAATCTTCCAGGCCGCTATTGTCCAGGCCGCGATGCTCCGGCCGCTATCGTCCAGGCCGCTATACTTCGGTCGCAATCGTCCCGCGCCGCAATTGTCCCAGGCCGCAATTTCTTTTTTGAACTTGACATTCAGGCAAAACCACCAGCCAATCAACTAATACTACAAATTATCCAGGACGACTATAATAACGATTTACAATTTTATTAATTTTTCAAGTTCTGCGATTCAGTGGGTTTGCAGACTAGTTTCAGTCTTTAAGTGGCAATTCAAAATAGCCCAAAGTGACCCGACCCGATTTAGGGAACACGGATCTCTTAACATTTTGAATTCCCGCGTCATGCATGAAACTGTTCACCTATTTTATGCACGCATTGTGTCTTCGGGACCATAACAAAAGAATACCAACAATAAGGTTCTTTGAAAAAAAAAACAGTCAGACGCGCACTTGAATATCTGCGCGATACGATTCTTGGGCAACTGAAACTTGACGACGGCGCGTAAAAAACGAATCGTGATCAATGGTCGACCGGCCTGTAAGAAAACGAGCAAAAAAAACTAATTTTTCAGTAGGGGTAGAATTATTTTGCGTTTGAATTTCTATTTTTGTTTTGCCGTAGCAACAAACAAACCTGGAACACTCCGAACCACTCTTTGTGATAACGGTGCTCCGATTGGTAGATGAAGAAGTCGATCATGTATAGCACCTGAGAACACATGTGCGCATTATTGATTGATGATTGGCGGTTGTGTGAGTGGAGATTTGGGTGAAGGTACATTCTAAAAAGAAGCTTCCTCATCTTAATACACGTGAGCGATTCAGATTCTAGAGCCGAACACGGCTAGACAAAGAGTTGGGTCTTGTATATGTAAGAGCCGCCCTATGATATCTAAGAGCCGCTCTTGATGCCGTTTTTAGAGTACAACTGTCCGAGTAAACCAGTGTGGCGAGCGAGATGAGGGGGTTCGTAAAATAAAATTAGTTTTTACTTTGAGGAATATGAGGATTAGTTTTTTTGGAAATTTATTCAACACTGACATGCTCCATGATGGACAGCCAGTGACTGATGAGCATCGCGAAGTCGAACTGACACCAGCGGTCGCGGAAATACGAGCGATCCTGAAATTGAAGTTTTAAGAAAAAATCGAAAACGTTGCTATTTGTGCATTCTGACATTTGAGGTTGGCACGGATTGGTTGATGGGTTGGAAAGAACATTTGAGATCGGCTTGGTGGGCCAAGCAATGATCCTCATTCAAAAGCAGCCAATCAGCTGAATGTCCATGATTTTGCCGTTTGACTGTGATAGATAACAGTTGTTGTTGTGGTTGTTGGAGATTTTAAGCGATGTTTTTACCCAGGGCTAACCTAGAAAAGCGTACAGAACGCCGTCGAGTAGGGCGCCCAGTTTTCTCTGTCATTAAGTGCCCATACACCTCTCATCGGGGCTCGATCCTCCGAACGCACAGACAAGAGTCTAACGCGCTACCACCAGACCCGAGAGTGACAAGTGACATAAGGGATAAACTTTTCAGCACAAATGAAGCCACACCGCATGCATGGATGACGTCACCATCATCTGCCAGCTTCCATTCAACAACCCATACCAACCTTGTCCTTCGAGTAGACGCCGCGTTTCACCATTTTCGCGGCTGCCTCTAATGTAAACAGAACCGTTATCACCAGATCGGTCACGAACAGAATGTACCGTAGCGGGGGCCATTTCTCGATTGTCGCCGGGGTGTTTGCACTGATGGACACCATTGACACGAAGCAGGCGACTTTGATGAACGTCTGCATGATTGTGATGCCCCACCAGACTGAAATGTGAAGTGTGTTGCGATGGAGCAGTGGTTAAGGGCGCGGACGAACTGTGGGTTCTAGTCTCGGCCAAGATGCCATTTGAAAGTATTGTTTGGCTTTTCTGTTTTGTGGTACAGTACATTTGCAATAACGCAAAAGAAAATCTCAAATCAAATCTTCTGAACCAATCAGTGCACAGAAAGGAAAACAGCAAATTAACGTGATATATGATGATCCACTGTGTTTTATACACAACGTGACTGACGCTCTACTCCAAAAACAAACGCATTTTCAAATAACTCTGAGAAATAAATGAGCGCCAACGTGAATTTTTTTTGATGGAAAAACACCGGAGTAAAGTTAAAACTTCATAAGATCTTCACAAGATTTATGAACAATCTTTAAGCACGTTTCGATCACTATGCCCGTGTGTACTGGCATTTCGCTATGCAGCTGCGAATAAAAAATCCGTTGATAAAAACCCCAGCGGTGCTTCACCACCGATTTTATGGAAAAGTATGTTTCTGTTTTCTTTATGTGGCACATGTGGGTTGCTGCGAATGTATCGATACAATCGTATGCACGTATTGAATGAAAGAAAAGAAAAAAAATGCACCAATCTTTCAAAACAGCATTATTTATGCTGTCGCTTCGCTACATGGCGGATTTTCCACATAGCATTATGCAAAGAGAAAGAAGCAAATAATACACACATTCTGCGTTGGAATCCTGCTTGAAGCTTTCTGCCCGCAGGTATGTACGGCACGCTTTAGCTTCTTCTCTCTCTGCTTGCATAAAATCAAATCTAGTGCTTGTTCATAAAGGAAAGCAGATAATTTTTCGAAGAACCATGCACACCACAGAGATATAGCGAAGTGATGCAAATCTTTTGAACGATTATTCAGATTAATGCGTTGATTGGTTGGCCACAGTGGAGATTTGACGCGACGAATTCAAACAAGCCACTGCAGCAGTTATTAGCTTAACGCAAAAGTTAGCTAACAGAGCTAGCTGGGCTGTAATTATCTCCCAATGCAGATAATCATGTTACGGGCACACATAGCGAAACACAAGAATAATGTGGTTTGTTGTAAGCCGATATACAATGTATTTATGGATATGGAGTTTGCTATGAACTTTATGTACTTGTTTTTAATTTTTTGCGACAAATTTAGATTAAGATTTAGAGTGAAATTGCGCCACATTCAGTTCGTTGAATTTTTTTCAGTTCATAAAATCTCTGCGGTTTGGCACCAAAAACGTTTTTTTTGTCATGGAACAAACAATAATATGTACGTTGCACACGAACCAAAATATGTACATATGGGACACATACCGCAGTGAAAAAAGCAAAAATATGCAACAGTCAGAAGCGGAAAGACCAGCAAAAAAACGAACTTTATCACGCGTTAAGCTGCTGGTTGTTTCTGATGAGCCGAGAAACATGATCGAAACCGCTGTTTTGTGCGGATACCCTTGGGATGATCATGAAGCAGCAAAAAGGTGTCAGTTTTACTTGGCCGAAACCATTTTTCATCCGATCATCATAAATTTTCAAAGCAAACTCCTTCCTTGACGACTTTTGAAAAAAACGACCAGCTGATTGGCCAGTGTGCCAGCACCGAATAACCAATCAGCTTGCGCGGTGTGACTGTTTTCATCGGAAACAATTTTGCAGAGTTTACAAAAGGGTTCGTGAAGATTGGAGTATTCGCAGAATTTATGACGACACGACATTAAGCTGTTTTTGAATCGTGCATTTTTTTTAAATATTCAGGCAAAATTGCATTTTTGTTACAAATACGAACGACCACCCCGCATGGCGTTGTCCCGGGATGGCACGTGTTTGCACACCCTGTCGGTATGGCCGTTAAGTGAGCCATACACGTTTCAGTCTGACGCATGCTTATCTGCTCATGTATCAATAATATGAAGGAATTTTGGCGGGACTCGCAGCTTTCGGTCATCTTATGGTGTTTTTTGGTTAAAAAATATCAAGTTTATTTAATTTTTTTTGTTGCAATCGACAGTCTACTGAAAAATCAGCTGATTACTGATTACCTGATTCACATACTCAAAGGAGCAACACAGCTAATCAGCGAAGCTAAAGTCCTTGTCTGAAGACTCGTTCCAATGTTTGCACAGTCGCAAACAGACTCACACAGACGCATATTCGATGTTACAGATTCGCGCGTGTTAACGTGCCTGTGTGTTTGATTTTGTGAATACGCAACAGCTGTTATAATAAGCGGAGTGCACCTGATCCCGGCTAGGACTTCAGATTTTTAAAAAAAAATTGTTACTACATGATGACCGAAAATGATGCAGCGCCAGAAAAAGTGGACAACATCATCTCAGTGTATCTATCGTTTGAGCGTCCCCAGACCGCGCGCTTCAGCCTCTCTCCCATTCCATGGATGCGCGATACATTCGCGCAAAACACGCGCGCGCAGGCCATTTCGGTAGAACAGGCGCACAGACACGCACGTGTTGGTTTTGAAGCGTGCCGCAGTCCCGTTATCGCTGCTTATAACTGCTTCTGCAAGGCCGTCACGTCGCAAATATACACGTACAAAACATATCGCGGTTCTCCAGGACTAATGAAACAATCAAATTTTATGTCTTTTGCATTACTTGCGTACCGCACACACCGGTCTGGTAGAAACAGTTACGTCTCGTTTATCGCGCACATGAGTTTGGCGCGCATAACACACGAGAGAGCGAGAGAGTGGGAATAGTGGGGCACGGTGAAAAGCCGCCGTTTTTTTGTCTTTGGCGCTGGGGGTAGGGCATACCTTTTTGAAAGCCAGGAAATATGCACGCAATATTATTGAAAAGGAAAACACATGACAAACTCAAAGAACCAGTTTTACTACAGAGTATGAGAGTTCAAATGTTTGTTTTTTTTCATTTTCAAGACAACAAAATAAAAAGAAAAAAATACGCGGTCACATGGGAACTTTATTGACTATGGACAGGACAACAACGACATGCGCAGAAATGGCATTTGATTCTTGACGATTTACTTTTAACCAAAAAAACGTGAACTGAGCGGACATTATTGTCCATGATATACCGCACATACCAACCTTGCCGTTCATTTTAAATTTCCGAAAGAGAAAATTCCACGCCAGAATAAAGGACGGGAAATTTGAAACGAAAATACGTCGACAGATGGGATAGTATCGGGCGGTATATGGGTGCGCGCGGCGGACCCTTCAGGAAGGCTGGGCGCGCGCGCAAAATAAATAATAGCACTTTGCTGCTGTAGTAGACCACGGTAAATGAAAATGTCCCAAGCGGTGTCCGGTGTTCGTGTCCACTGCGGTGTCCTCCGGCACGGGTAAAAAAAGTAGCCATGCATAAAAAAACCACCACGTGGGTGGTTTCGCTGCACACTCACTGCTGTTGAGTTACGATTGTAGACGCGGGACACTGCGCGGGACATTGGAGGACACTTCGACGGTCCAGGACACTCTGACGGACACCACTTTGGACATTTTTATTTAGCGTGGCCTGCATACATACCTTGAAATTACTATAGACACTGTACCCACTTGGAGAATTGAAAGAAAAATAAAGACATGCACAGCATCAAATAACGAGTGGCTATTTCACTTCGTTGGCTTTCGCGACTTTTCTTCATATTTCACCGTTATGCAGTATTGTCAAAGGAGCCCTAATGAACTGAAATGTGTTTTCGCGATTTTCAGACATGTACAAGATCTATCGGGGCGGTTTCATTTCCAGCGTGGGAGGAAAGGTACGTATACAAAGTCTAACTGTGTAACGGAGAGTACACAAAAATATCCAACCGTATTTCAGCACGAAACAATCTGTTTTTTTACAGCAGTTTCAAACTGAACCGTTTTATGAGTATACATGTACGCCAGGTTTTTCAAATTATTATTTTTTAACAACAGAGTACTGAAGCTTCCGGTGGATAACCACGCGCACCAATGCCTTTCCTGCACGCTGAAACGGTATCCGAACAGGTGTCCTGTTCGCTTGCGTCTGTGTGGCCAAGGACATAAAAAGGGGCAAAAAAAGACAAGTGCGGTGTTGCCACCTGCCGCTCGTATATTTCCGGCACACCCCGCGGGACATCAAGGCCGACAGGACACCGGACCGGACACCTTTCAGGCGTGGGTGGTTTCTCTTTACATCTCAGTACACAGGTGTTCAAAACCTGTATTTTCAAGGAGCTAGCTGCTCAAACCACTATGTAAAAAATCTGCCTGTATGTCAAAAAACCAACAACAATTTTTAAATTTAAATTTAAAAAAAAGAAGATTATCAATAAAAGTGACAATGCAAGGCACACCCGCAGTTCGCGCGGTCGTTGGCTCGTCGGTGCCGGCGAGATCGCTCATCAGTTGTCCCGCCAGACTGTCCCGTCCCGTAGCCCGTCCGCTCGTCTTTCGATTCAGCATCGCCGTTGAGATCGCCGCCGCTTTGGTCACTGGAAATTTTTTAAAGCGCGGGATATTTCGAAATTTCTTCTTTTTAATGCGACGTTTTTGGGGTTTCTGTGATGTCTTTTAATGGTCGGTCAATAAAAATGGTTTCTATACATTTTTATTGAACAATAAACGGCCAGGTTTCAGGTTTGACTCTGGTGTTTTACAATCGAATACCGCGTCGTGTGAAAATCTGGACAAAAACCATGCAGGGAGCGTTTTTCAGTGAATTCGATGTCTGAAGTACGCATTCGAAGCGTTACGTTTACGTTACGAAACCTTCACGTTTGATTACGAGTATTTAGCAGCAAACGCAGCGCCATTTATATTGACGTTTCTGTCTGTTTGCGTCAACACGTAAATTTCACGCTAAAAAGGAGTCCGAACAGGTGTCCGAGTGTCCCGCATGGTGTCCCGGAAGCGGATAGGGCACGCTCTCTCGTGGCCTGGTGGTAGCGCGTTGGACTCTTGTCTGTGCGTTCGGGTGATCGAGCCCAGCCGAGGGGTGTATAGGCACTTAATGACAGACGAAACTCGATGGACACCCGACTCGACGGCGTTCTGTACGCTTTTCGGGGTTAGCCCTGGCTAAAAACATCGCCTAAAATCCCCAACAACAACAACAACACGCCGGACACCTGTTCGGACACTTTTCAGGACACATCCCAGGTGGTATATGTGACCTGTCTGGTCATCAGGTGGCCCACCGCTGCTGTTCCCCGGCTGTACCCTGAGCATCAGGTTCACTTGACTTGGCTGACGCGACAGTCGCCCAACCATACTGGCAGAGACCGGTCTCAGACTAGAACCGAGCATCGTAACCGATGCGTATCGCTGGTGGTGGTGCGTCGGAGTACTGCTGACTTTTAGGGAGGAGCTCTTGAAGGAGGCGGGGCTTCTGAAGCTCGTCTGACTGCTACTACAGGGATCGGTTATTATAGGGGACAGCAGTTCAGGGTTGATGTGTTGAATCGGGCCTTCTTCTTCTGCACTGCCGGGTTGTTGCGCTTTCGATGTTGGCTCTTCTGGACTAATGGTGGCTATGGCCTCCGCGTCTAGCAGCGTCAATTGCCCGACGGATGTTGTCACTTTCAATATCGGCGTTTTCATTGTTTTTTCGAGCGTGGCGAAACGCTTTCCAGGATTTTTTTCTTTTTTAGAGCTACTGTTTTATTATGATTGAATCATAGATGGACACTATTGATATTAAAACTTCTATACGACCTCCAGTGTGGAATGGCATATGCCCGACGTGGATTTCCAGGGTTTCAATCTTAATGTTTTCTTGTTTGTCTGTTCCTTATTCGCCTAGAGACTTAATTAATTGCACTAACTGCGCTTCGTGTCTGCTTTGTTTTGTTTTCTTCTTTTGCAATGTCATTGCATTTATTATTGCTTGCCTGAAGGGCTTTGCAAGTCATAACAGGAAATGAAGTTTTGAGAAATGGTGAAATGGAAAAGTAGGAGTAAGTCCCACTCTTACCTGTTCTCGTATCAAAACTACTGTGTGTAAAAGTCATGTTCAAAACATACATTTATAGGTCTGTAAGAACGGCATCATGACGACTAATGTTGCTTTGCTTCAAACAAGCATCTGCTTCATGCAGTCAAAACAAATCTTTAAAAGAAGTGTTTTTTTGATAGATTACAACAAAACTTTAATAAGTCACGAAATGTAAGCCCAAATAAATCCCAACTTACTCAAGAGTTTATAGCAAGGAGAATTTCATCATCAAAATTCAGTTTCGTAACGTTCCAATTCGTTCCAATCATGACTTTTTTAAGTTTTTTTAAATCTGTGCATGTGCATTTAAAGATGTTGACACTTTTTCACTTTTTGCAAATAAACCGCAGGTTTGGCCTGAAAATACACAGTTGAGTTATTTTCGATAATATAAACTTGTTTCACGGAATCCAAAAGTCACACACAGAAAAATAAAGTTTCGATACACTGAAAGAGATGGCGTTCCAACGACAGACACAAAAGGAAAAACAAGCAAAGGCCATGACTGCGTTTCCTTCCCGTTTGCTGTTGTATGTCAGTCAGTGTATTTTATGAAATATACAAAATGCCATAAAACGCCCGCAACTCGAAAGTGTGGATGTGGAAAAACGCGAAGGCTCTCTAGAAGGGGCATATATGGAGCATTGATATCGCACACACGTCCGTGCCATTGACACATGAGCCCTGTGTACACGGTGTGCCACAAGTATTGTACAATTATCATTTTTTTGAAAACGGTTTATGACAAAAAAAGTTTGCGTTTGTTTGTTACACTGACTCGAACAGATTTTTTAAGTAGTAGAATTCATGACTAAATTTTAATTTCAGCATTTGAAAATTTGCAAAAAAAGGTGAGTTTGAAGAAGTCTTTTGATTCGCCAAGCCTTAGCCACGACAGTTTTCACACTAATTCTGCTGGAAATTTAAAAAAATACTACAATGCACATAGACACAGGAAAAACTGTACACCATGAGAATGAAGTCACACACACATACAAACACACACAGCAAGTCTGACAAGTTTTATTATGAAACAGATTATACACCAATCAGACGTCCATATTGAGCCACCCTGTAGTTACGGTGCTACACATGTTACAGACCATGAAGCGCAATATATCAGCTAATGAAATAGAGCTAGCTAACTAATCGCACATAGACACACACACGCATTTCATATGAACCAGCGAGTGGTTTTGACGGTCCTGCCTTGGACGGCTGTCTTTTATTCTAACGAACTCGTGAAAGAAGCGTCTTTATTATTTCTGGAATTGAAATCTTGACGTTCCGTCGAGCAGAATTATAAGACCATGAAAATATGGCGAGAAAAAAGTCGTTATTTCAAATTAACTTAATCTAGGTTTGGTTATACGCTGAGCCAAAATGAGCCCAATCAATCACAGCGAAAGAACGGGTGTTCAACAAATGAATGTAGGGCAAAACGCAATTCTTTTCGCAAGACATTGGAGATACAAGAAAAAGGCAAACAATAACTGAACAAAGCGTCGAGTAACTTTTTGGTTGAATCGCAAGTTATACTCAACAACTTGTTGAGTTGGTTTCTCAGTGGAATAAGGGGCTCTGCTCGCTGACCACATTAGTATTCATTCCATGAAACCAAAATGCTCTTGAAAGATACAGAAGCATGTCTCATATGATGAACCATATGCCGCGAAATCCTGAACTTTATATACGTGTCACATAAGAAAGTAAAACGGAGCATGAGGGATGAAAAGTTACATGCAAAATCATGCAGCGCATAAAGTGCAACAGAGGTCCATCAGAAAATGCGGCTCATCCCGTCGCGTATTTTACAAACTCAATTTTCGTTGGAGAAAAAGCCGTCACGACGTTAGAGATGGTCACAAATCCAAGGTACATGAATCTAAACATTGAAAACTTTTTCAAAATCCAAATGAACTGAAGCTACTACTAGCTTATGTATGATCAAATACCCATCCAAGCTCCCGATTGGAACTATGTCCAACAGCGAAAACGTGCCAACTTTTCCTCCGTGTCGTGTATTATTCCTGTGTTGCTCAGAGGGCACAAGAACCGGCATAAACTCAATAAATCAAGTTGGGCATGCTCGAAATCAAGCTGCATTTCTTTCGGACGCTTTCGCGCTGACTAAAATACCGTATTACCTCTTTTACCCCCCCCCAAAATTAAACCCCCCCAAAAAAATAAACCCCCACCCCCTCGACAAGTTTCCAAATAATCCCCCCCTCAAAAATAATCCCCCATGGGGGATTATTGGAAACCTGTTTGAAACACATACCCAGCGAATTCAGTGGCTGGTTGCAGTGAAAATGATGAAATTGTGCTACCAAAGGCCCCAAATGGATGAGTTAATGGTAATTTCATTACAAAAGGCTGTTGTAAAAGGAAATTTCTATGTAGAGTAGAAGTTTCTGCGACTTCCTTCCTGCCATGGAAGGTATTTTTGCCATTTTGCCCACCCTAAAAATAATTTCCAAATAAACCCCCCCCAAATTAACCCCCCCCCCAAAAAAAATAACCCCCCACCCCCAGAAGTCGCTGAAGAAATAAACCCCCATGGGGGTTTATTAGAGGTAATACGGTATGTTGAAAGTCTGAAGAGTTACTGCAACGAGTGACTTTTTGCTTTCGTTACGCTGCTTTTTTCTGCGCACCACAAAACATTGAACTCGTAATTTATCTGCGAAAAATTCTTTCACTTGACTTTTTGTGTTCAAATTTGGTGCAATGGTTGGCAGCAGTTGCAGAAACATTAGAAGTCAAGGAATCATGTAAGATATTTTCAGTCTTCAACGAAAAAAACTTCAGCGCTAAAACTTTGAAACTTTAGACACGAAAATAGCCATGTGTATCTTCATGTTCAAAAGCCAACCAGCTTGATGAGCCGAAATTTTATTGAAACAGTCTAAGCTCAACTAATGGATGGATTTGTAGTCGTGCGCGCAAATTGATGCCAAGTAAATTCTGGTTTTGTGGTGTTCTTTCCTCACTCTTCAGTCCATTGCATAAAACATTTCAACACTAAACATCTGATAAACTTGCAGTGTTGTGATCACTATATTGCAAATTCGCCAATAAAATTCCCGGCAATTTTCGCTTTCCGGAAATCTGCCATGAGGAGGAACTCGTGATCTAGAAGTCTGCTTGTATTTGTCGTCTCTCTGTGCTTTCTATTTCATTAAGTCAGTGAAATTTTAAAGACATTATTGACGTACACAAACACTGTCATTCAACGCTAAATTCTGTTTGCTGCATTTTGTTTCTCTGGTTATCCTGACTCGCGCGTTTGTGAGATACAGATAATCAGTAATTCCATTTTTGTTTAGAAAATAGATTTGCCTTGACCGCTTTGCATCATGCTTGACCATTCGCTGCCCTATTGCCACTGATGTAAGCCATTGTTAATGCAACATGGACTGTTTTGATGGGCTGCTTTACACATTTACCAACGGATTAGCCTACATTGATTGAACAATTTGAAAAGTCGAAACAACGATTTCTTGAAATCAGAGGAGGAATGGGGTGGGGGCGGGGGTAAAAAATGGCTATGCATCATGTTCAGCTCGCAAAGTTATTTGCTTTTTGCGCGTGTCAGTGAACCTGGCCGAACTCATAGCTTCTGTATCAAACTTTTCAGAGGCTAGTGCAGAGAAATTGCGGTTTCACTTTGACACGGAGAAACACCACGCCCATATCCATAACGATTGCATTTTTTGTTTTTTACTTATTCTTTGATGTCACCTAACAGTCGTCATTACCGAGGGGAACTGTACAAAAGTCGTGTTGTTTTCAGTAAAGAATGCGGTTTTCTCATGGAACATGTGGATTTTTTTCACCATTCATGGTTATGACCGCATGGACTACTTTCGATGATTGAAAACATAAAACCAATCCCAAAACTTCTACGCCACGCCAAAATTCGCGAGGTGCTCCGCTATCGGCGTTTTCTGCAGTTTTTCGGAAATTTTCGAACGGATGTTGGCACAGAATAAACTATGGCACGAATTTTGGCATGGATTTTGGCATTTCGTCACTAACCGACTGCAACGAGCCACTGGTGCCAGTCGAGGGGCACGTCGAGTGACGTCCAGATTTTGCTAAGTTGAGCTCCTGCGTTTAGACGATCAACACTCGCGACACCTTCGAGCGCTGTGAATGCGTCGACAGTTTGCTCATCACTGCTAAGGGCAATCAATAATGTAAAGTGGGCTTGTCTAAAGCTGTCACTGAAACCACTCGACTCGACAGGAAACCAATAATGTACCATGAAACTGTTTTTGAACAGAAAGGTGATATAATCAAAAGAAAGCAACCTATAGTGTGTTGGTTTGGACCTGTGATTTTCTTTCGCAGTAATACACAGAGCTTGCGAAACTCGGAATTATAGTGAGAAAAACAATCGGTTGATTGCAATCGAAATATCCCACATCACAGGCTTCATATAAGTTTTGCAACACTGAAATCTCCGGTCCGCTTTCTTTCGCGGCTCACTGCGTAAAAAAAGGACAGACAGGTTTCATTCAACAAACACTACTATATTGTCGATTCATTAGAAACGGTCATTCAGAGGCAGTTTTAATTGGTGCATGTGGTGCATCAAGAAGTTGTGGTTTTTTAGAAGAAGCTGGACAGATTTCCTCACTATGCTGAGTGATTTCCACACGACCGCTAGCGAGATTTCGCCAACATCTTTTTTCAAAACATCGCGCTCTTGTTTTGAGAGCCGAAACCACTCTATGCGGTGCACCACACAAAAAAACTCTAATCATTCAGTATGCTCGAAATGTGGATGAAAGGTGTCTCACTGATCCAAAATCGCCACACAATCTTGGTTTTGTTTATTACTGGACAAACATCGAATAAACTATAAAA
>JASANC010005495.1:0-32282 GCA_030248135.1 Theristus sp. LFF4_11
GTGCACCCCCCCCTCACGAAATTTTTCTGCCAGTGCACCCCCCCCCCTCAGGAAAATTTGCTGCCCGTGCACCCCCCCTCACCGAGAAGGCACCTGACCCCCCCTCTAAAATTAGGCAAACACCCCCCCCCCCTCACCCGAGGTCCCGCTTTCGCTACTGCCCCCACCCCCCTCCGCGAGAAAACACGGGATCGCACCCCCCCCCCTCACGGTGGTCAATCTCATCTCATTTTTTTCCAAAAATACCGTAATTTTTGCATTTTTCTTGACGTTTGTGTCGGTCCCTGCATAGATTTTGTTGTTTCTGACCAAACAAGCAGCTTGTTTGCACAAAATATTCTGTATTTTACAAGAATTTCTGTGTTTTTCTAAGGCAAAAATTTGGTATTACCCGTGCGATCCCGTGCACCCTCCCCCCTCACGAAATTTTTCTGCCAGTGCACCCCCCTCAGGAAAATTTGCTGCCCGTGCACCCCCCCACTCACCGAGAAGGCACCTGACCCCCCCCCTCATAGTTGTTCCAGAGCCGAGGGGTTGGGGGGGGGCCGATATAGATAGCTGGAGCAAATTTTCTAGATAGATAGATAGCTGGAAAATTTTGGGGGGGGGCCGCGGGGGGGGGCAGTACCGTGGGCGGGGGGGGTGGGGGGTACACCCCCCCTCGCGCACCAGAGACCGTCGGGTGGGGGGGTGGGGGGCACCGTGCCACCCCCCTAAACCCGGGCACCCCCCCCCCATCGGACCCCCCCCCTCGAAAATTTGGCCGACACCCCCCCACACCCCCCATGAAATTTTGTCTGGCGGAGACCCCCCCCCCAAAATTTTCTGCACACCCTAAATTTTTTTTCGAAAATCATGATTTTTTGTCTATAAAGTCTATAATATAAGCTGAATATATGATAACTTGACCATCTTCATTGTAATTTCAAAGATTTTGCAGCTAAATTTAGCGTTTTTCCTTTAAAATTTAAGCGAAAAAATTTCATGGGGGGGGGGGGGGGGGGGGGGTGGACCTAGGGTTGTTAAAAAAAAACAAAAATCGTCATTTTTGTTTAAAAAAAAAAATTTTTTTTTTTAAAAAATTTCAAAAATCAAAGTTGTGCTAAATCAATCAGGGAGTCCGAAGAACCACATATGATATGCAAGCGCCTCCCGAATGACTCCCGTATGGCGGAACTTTGCAGATTTTGTTTTGGTGACCTCAATTACCCCTTTTCCAAACCGTCACCATGCCTCTTCTTGTGTTTTGACCTCCAAAACGTCACTAATTGTCCCCAGCTAAGCTAATGCTGAAGTGAAGACAAACATACCGCCTTGAAATTCGATCAATTCTTCTGATGGTGTCGCGACGACACGACACGAAGCAGCAACCAGACAACGTAGCGCTTGCAAACGGAGCAGCGAGCACAATCGGACGCTCTGCGAGGCGAATCGTCACCTTATCTGCATCGGAAATGGTAGGCTAAGCTTTGGGACGCTCAAAAACTTCATCGCAGATGTTGTCGAAGCCTAAAATCAGTCGGTAAAACGGCCCAAAATCGACTGCTAAAGGTTTTACGAGGTATAATCAAAGAAAATTTTTGTTGAACTTTCGAAAAATTGTGCCAAAATTGAGGTTTTCAGAGCATATTAGAGGAAAATTTTTCGAATTTTTTTTTTAAAAATCGGCATTTTTGTTTTTTTAATCACTTTTTTTTTTTTTAAAAATTTTCATTTTTGTTTAACAACCCTAGGTGGACCCCCCCACAGAAAATTTTGAAAAAATGCACCCCCCCCCATGGGACCCCCCTGGGGGGGTCCCACGTTACCATAGGTTGGACCCCCCCCCCCCTCACTTTTTGGTCGGCACCCCCCCCCCCCACGGCACCATACCCCCCCTTCGAAAATTTGTTTGGGCCCACGGTACTGCTTTCGAGATCCTGAAAAACGATGCGTAAATGTGAGTTCTCTGCTTCTATCTCACCTTAGCGACATCGGAATTTGTTGAACTAGCCTTTGCGACGCTCAAGTACTTCAATGCGCGAGTCGATCATCACTCACCAAGGCTGAAAACAGTCGATAAATCAATCCAGAATACCACCTGCAGCGTTGAAGACTAAGTGACAAGGTAAAGTCAAAGAAAATTTTTGTTGAACTTTCGAAAAATTATGCCAAAAACGGCATTTTCAGGGCACATTAAAGAAAAAATTTCAAAAAGTTTTAATAAAAAAAATAAAAAAAATGCTCATTTTTTTACTTTTTTTTTAATTAAAAAAAAATTTTTTTTTTGACCCTTACATCTCTATGCGGGGGGTGGGGGTCCCCCACCCCCCCTCAGCCGAAAATCATAGTTGTTCTAGGGGGGGCCTAGGGGGGCCCCCCCCCCCCCAAAATTTTTCGAATCTATCTCTATCAGACTGGTTTTTTCGGCTCAGCTATTATCTATCTAAAAAAATTCTCAGCCAGCTATCTATCTGAAAATTTTTGTCTTCGAAGACATAAAATGAGTCAATTTTTGACCAAAATTGGCCATTTTTGCGGTTGGCCTACATAGGGAAAGAAATATTTTGTACTAAACAGCAAAAAGAAAACAAGAGCGTGAATTATAAGCAATCACGCTTTAAAAACAGAAATAGACATTTTAAAAAGGTGTGGCAGCCAAATTTATTTAGTTTTTCAACCAAAGAGAGAAAATGCAATTCCTTGTTGCAACTTCTTGAATTAAGGAACGTAGTGAGAAAGCTGATGAAGCGACGCCATTCGTGTGCTTTCGACCGACCCAATGGCGAAAGGCCGCTCTGATTGGTTGACCCAGAAAAACAAACAAGTGACACGGTGATTGGTTGCACGTTGCACAAGACCATGATTGGTTGATTGGTTGATCGTGATGATAAACAGAGATTTTAAAGGAAGGTCGATTGGTTGATCGCACTGATTGGTTTGCCCAGAAAAAGACATGAAAAACGAGTTGGACACGTGCTGATTTGGAGGTTGCACCGGGCTACAACGACGAACAATTTCTGAACGCACATTCGATCCGCTGTTCAAAACTTTATCATTTAAAAATTTGTGACAGCGAAAATCACTCTTGGCACAATCCAGACGGGCAGTAATCGCAGACGGAAATCAAAGGATCTCTGAACTGAACAAACGGAACGGCACAAGAGACAAGAAAATATCACTGAAAAGTGACTTTAGCCGATTTTCATAATCAATCAATCAAGTTTATTTGTATGCCTCACCACGTCAAACAGAACAGAACACATCGTCAATTTTTTCGCTTGCACTATGGCAGAGGGAACAGACAGACAGACAGACACAGACAGACAGATACAGAGCTCACAGTCGTTGGAACAATAAAAAAAAACTCTGAATTGAAGGAAAGACTGATGATGCAACGCTGAATGGAATCAGTTTATCGTTTTGGTTTTGTTTTCTGATCCATTTTCTGCATCGACAAGTTTTACAGATGGGTTCCCGACACTTCTCCACAGATGAATAGATGCTGTGCGTGTGCAGCCGCTGCACCCGTGCCAGTGGAATGGATTTTTGATGAAGATGCATGTGCATTTCTTTCATAATGTAGCACTCCGCATTTTTGCTTGTAATTCTTGAAAATTTCGCTAATTTTAGGTAAAATACGCGTTTATACTTGATTTTTAGTGTATTTTTAGCATTATTTTGCTGTTTTATAGCTTTTTAGCGTTTTAGCTATCTATCTATCAAATTTCAAAATTTTGACCGCCCCCCCCCAAAGTCACATGGCCCCGCCCCGCGGCCCCCCCCCCAAAATTTTCCAGCTATCTATCTGTCTAGAAAATTTGCTCCAGCTATCTATATCGCCCCCCCCCAACCCCTCGGCTATGGAACAACTATGCCGAAAATCCTGCCCGTGCACGGGCAGATACCCGTGCCCCCTCCCCCCTTTACCTCGACACTGGTACTAGACTCCCCCACCCAGGGGTCGAGATGGGAAGGTGCAAGTCGACACCCCCCCCCACCCGGGCAACTCCCCCAAATTTTGGTCAAAATACCCCCCCCTCTCTCGAATTCCCCGGGGGGGGGGCCGCCAAACCCCCCTCCCAGATTTCGACCTTCCAAACCCCCCCCCCCCCCTACCAAATCCTGACCGTCTGACCACCCCCCCTTTGATTTTGACTTTCGATGGAGACATTTTCTCTTGTATATCTCTATATTTCTCTCATTTGTAGGTATCTATATTATATGCATGTTTGTATCTCAATATATATTGTATGTTTTTTTTGTATACGTACCACTTTGTTATACATTTACCACTTTGTACGTCAATGTTTTCAATACTGTACTTCAATATCAAGTCTCACCCGTGCAGCGTGTCTCGTTCGTGTAGCTTTCAGATGTCCCGACCCGAACGAAAATCAAAGCAAAATGTATGACTAGAGACTAGAGAGAGGCCTTGACTGGATGCTGTGGTTTCTAGCACTTTTATTCAACAACTTTTGGTCCGACCCCCCCCCCCCCTAGCATTTTCGGTCTCGCTCGGAACCCGCCCCCCAACCAAATCGACCCTACTAGCCATTTTTTGCCCAGACAATGTCATCGTCAAGAAAAAATTTTGGGTCCGACCGACCCCCCCCCCTAGAATTTTCGGTCTCGCTCCGGACCCCCCCCCCCCTAGAATTTTCGGTCTCGCTCGGGAGCCCCCCCCAACCAAGTCGGTTTGAAAAGAAAAAAAAAAAAACCCCCCCCCACCCGAAACGACCCCCCCCCAAATTTGGGCGGACCCCCCCCCAAATTTGGGCGGACCCCCCCTCGGATTCGCCAAAAATCGGGCTCGACCCCTGCCTCCACCCCTCCCCCGCGAGAAAACACGGGAGGGATCGCATTCGCACCCCCCCGCACGGTGGTCAATCTCATCTCAATTTTTTCCAAAAATACCGTAATTTTTGCATTTTTCTTGACGTTTGTGTCTGTCCCTGCATAGATTTTGTTGTTTCTGACCAAACAAGCAGCTTGTTTGCACAAAATATTCTGTATTTTACAAGATTTTCTGTGTTTTTCTAAGGCAAAAATTTGGTATTACCCGTGCGATCCAGTGCACCCCCCCCCCCCCCCTCAAGAAATTTTTCTGCCAGTGCAGTGCACCCCCCCTCAGGAAAATTTGCTGCCCGTGTGCACCCCCCCCCTCACCGAGAAGGCACCTGACCCCCCCCCCCTCTAAAATTAGGCAAACACCCCCCCCCTCACCCGAGGTCCCGCTTTCGCTACTGCTCTGAAACCCCCAAATTTGGCAATTTTTTTTGAAAGTTCAACAATTTTTTTTTAATATTTGAAGCACGCCCCCCACCGATTCCGGAAACCCGAAGGTACCAAACTCCGGTGGGATTGGGGAACGGACGGCTCACCATCCCGTGGAACCAATACCCTCGCCACGTGAGGGGGACAGCCTCTAAGCCCCGCTCTGTCCTGGGGGGCACCAGTGATCTTAGGCCGATTTCGGTTTCGGTGGCCTGCGGTCGCTATCAGTACCGTGGGCCCAAAACAATTTTCGAAGGGGGGTATGGTGCCGTGGGGGGGGTGCCGACCAAAAAGTGAGGGGGGGTCCAACCTATGGTAACGTGGGGACCCCCCATCGGGGGTCCCATGGGGGGGTGCATTTTTTCAAAATTTTTCTGTGGGGGGGTCCGCCCCCCCACCTCCCCATGATAATTTTTCGCTTAAATTTTGAAGGAAAAACGCTAAATTTTGCTGCAAAATCGTTGAAATTACAATGAAGATGGTCAAGTTATCATATATTCAGCTCAGTAGCGAAAGCGGGACCTCGGGTGAGGGGGGGGGGGGGTGTTTGCCTGGGGGGGGGGTGCACTGGCAGAAAACTTTCGTGCGGGGGGGTGCACGGGATCGCACGGGTAATACAAATTTTTGCCTTAGAAAAACACAGAAATTCTTGTAATACAGAATATTTTGTGCAAACAAGCTGCTTGTTTGGTCAGAAACAACAAAAATCTATGCAGGGACCGACACAAACGTAAAGAAAAATGCAAAAATTACGGTATTTTTGGAAAAAAAATTGAGATGAGATTGACCACCGTGAGGGGGGGGTGCGATCCCGTGTTTTCTCGCGGAGGGGGGTGGGGGGGTCTAGTACCCGTGTCGAGGTAAAGGGGGGGAGGGGGGGTACACGGGTCAGTACCGTGGGCCCAAACAAATTTTCGAAGGGGGGGGGGGTATGGTGCCGTGGGGGGTGCCGACCAAAAAGTGAGGGGGGTCCAACCTATGGTAACGTGGGACCCCCCAGGGGGGTCCCATGGGGGGGTGCATTTTTTCAAAATTTTCTGTGGGGGGGTCCACCCCCCCCCCCCCCCCCCCCCAGGAAATTTTTTCGCTTAAATTTTAAAGGAAAAACGCTAAATTTAGCTGCAAAATCTTTGAAATTACAATGAAGATGGTCAAGTTATCATATATTCAGCTTATATTATAGACTTTATAGACAAAAAATCATGATTTTCGAAAAAAAAAATTAGGGTGTGCAGAAAATTTTGGGGGGGGGGTCTCCGCCAGACAAAATTTCATGGGGGGTGTGGGGGGGGTGTCGGCCAAATTTTCGAGGGGGGGGGGTCCGATGGGGGGGGGGGTGCCCGGTTTTAGGGGGGGGTGGCACGGTGCCCCCCCCCCACCCCCCCCCCCCCGACGGTCTCTGGTGGGCGGGGGGGGGGGTACCCCCCCCCCCCCCCCCCCCCCCCGCCCACGGTACTGCTCGAAAGGTCGAAATTGCACTGGCTGCCAGTAGTGTTGGGTCTTGGGTTAGCGGTAGTTTTGGGTCTTGACACGATGATGCAAAAAACTACATTGTTTCTTGCGAATAAAAGTTGAAACCAATTATAAACACGCAGCGTTTTCACAGAATATCAAAACTTGAGTTCAAAGAATACGGTAACTCTGCTGTGTGGGTCTCGAGGCGATTTTTTTAAACTGCCTTTTATTGCCAGGAAATAACTAAATTGATGAACACCGTTCACATGATTGCAAGAAACAACTGTTATTCACAAGAAACAAAATAGTTTTCAGCAACTTCGTGTCAAGACCGAACTATAGCTACCGTAACCCGTGGGACCTTACTTCAGACATATGACTGTTTCATGCAATCATGTGAACGGTATCCACCATTCTAGTAACTGTTTTTGGCAATAAAAGAACGTTTTTAAAAAATCGTGTCGAGACCCACAGCAGAGTTACCGTACTCCTTAAAATTCGATTTTTGACGTTCTGTGATAATGTGACATGTTTCTAAATGGTTTCAACTGTTATTCGCAAGAAACAAAGTAGTTTTCAGCAACTTCGTGTCAAGACCCAAAACTACCGCTACCGTAACCCGTGTGCCCGAACTTCAAACATAAGACTGTTTGTTGCAATCATATGAACGGTGTCCACCAATAGAGTAGCCTTTGCTGGCAATCAGGGACGTTTTTAAAAAATCGTGTCGAAACCCATTGGAGAGCTACCGTAATCCTTGAAGTCTAGTTTTGACATTTAGCTTTGCTTTATTGCGCCTTTATTTATTTATTTATTTGACAAAAACATAATTTTTTGGACGGGGACGGATTTGTCCTGTCCCCAAATCCCCCCCAAATCCGCGTGCCTCCGTGTTCCGTGGTTTTGTTAAAGGTGCGCAGCGTGTTGTGTGCTTATAAAATATGGGTCACTTTAGCTGCACGCAGCCTCCGTGTTGCCTCCGTGGTTTTGTTAAGCGTGCAGCCTCCGTGTTCCGTGTTGCCTCCGTGGTTTTGTTAAAGGCCTTTGCGACGCTCAAGTACTTCAATGCGCGAGTCGATCATCACTCACCAAGGCTGAAAACAGTCGATAAATCAATCCAGAATACCACCTGCAGCGTTGAAGACTAAGTGACAAGGTAAAGTCAAAGAAAATTTTTGTTGAACTTTCGAAAAATTATGCCAAAAACGGCATTTTCAGGGCACATTAAAGAAAAAATTTCAAAAATTTTTAATAAAAAAAAATAAAAAAATGCTCATTTTTTTTACTTTTTAAAAAAAAATTAAAAAAAAAATTTTTTTTGACCCTTACATCTCTAGGTGTACCCGTAATGCATCATTATTAAAACAGGTGCATGTGCAGTAGCGGTGGCCCCTGCCCTTTAACACAGGAAAGAAAAAAATGCAAAAACTAAATTGATCATTTTCACCTTATAAAAAAGGCTTGGCTTAGGATTAGGATTAGGTTTAGGATTAGGAACCTACAACGACTCATTCCAAGCAACCTCTGATCAGAAATCAAAAAAATCACTTTTAAGTATGTATACAAATCAGGTGTACCCCCCCCACCCCCCCTCGCCCACGGTACTGGATATTCCCGCAGGGCAGCGAATCCGAAAGCTTTAGTTGAAAACGAGTGTAGTTATTAGAGTAGAGAGCTACACTGGCGGCAGTTTGTCATCCTCCGTGGGGGATCGAACCCGTCACCTTCAGAGTTGAAGGCGAACGTGCTAACCACCATGCCACGGAGGCGATTTTCTTTGATATTACCTCGTAAAACCTTCAGCAGTCGATTTTAGACCGTTTTACCGCTTGATTTTAGGCTTGGAAGGTTGGAACAACTTTTGGACTGAAGTTTTTGAGCGTCGCAAAGCTTGGCTTACCATTTCCGATGCAGCTCGATGAAGTGACATTTTGCCTGACATTGTGAATTCTGAGCGCCCGACCGAGCTGCACCGTCTGCAAGCGCTAGTTTGTTTGGTTGTCGTTGTGTGTATCATTTTGGAAAAAAAAGTAAAAAGGGAGAGTCATCATAATCTCGAATCGCATGTTTCACGATGGCGTCAACGTGGGCGACGTGGGGGTGGGACACCCAAGAAGACACTGAATCGGCGAGTCCATCATCATCTTGCGAAAACAAAATTCAGGTTTGTTTCATTGGGATGTTGGTATTGCTTCGTCACTTAACTATCGTACTTAACTATAAACAAGCCGTACCGCAGTTTCTTTTCTTTCTTTTCAGTTCAAACGCTTCATTTTCAAATAGAAGCTTTTTGTGTTTTTATTTTGAATTGTTTTTGTTTCATGTTGTGCTTCTGTTGCAGAGTTATTTGCTTGACGTTCAGAGCAAAAGTCAATTGATGAAAACTGGTTGCTCTGAAACGATTGGGGACGCCACAACTTCCATCGAAGCAGACGTGACGAGCTTGAATGAAAAGGTTCTTCGTGATTATCAAAGACATTGAAACATCGAAGAACCGTGGTGGTGAACCGTGCCGTAGAAATACAATAGTGAATTCCAGAAACTTATTCACAAAACGTTCATACGTTTAAGTCGAACAAAACAAAACAGTTCCAAAATACACGGTTTTTACAAAAAACTTAATCTTAGCTGAATCGACTGGAGCATGAATTGATTGACGGCGCACTTTTGGCTGCATTCCAACGTGCGTTGAGCAAAGTGGACACGATTGAAAATGAAGCAAATGCATTGACAATCCAACTGAATGAGGATACGCAGTCGGTGTGTCAGGCGTTGGAAGCGAGCAGTGAAACGGTCGGCATTGAATGACATTTCATTTTGTTGGGAGGCTGTTGTGCAATGGAGTTCGTTGCGTATGGTATGACAATTGTGGATCCTGCAGGTCTGCGTGTGTTTTTTTTGGCATGCAAGGTGAAAACGCACACCAAATGAAATCGGCGTCGTTTCGCTTTCGTTTTGTTCTTACATCAGTTTATCAGTGTAGTTGGGGGAGCTCAAAGTGTTAAGACCTACAAAGACAGAATTGCCAACAAAACCCGGTTCAGAATTTCGGCTGATTTCGTCATGCTGTTGCAAAGATGAGTCATAATTGCAGTGGGTGAAGACGTTGAGCGAGCCATTTGCACTCACTGAGACGGACTCGATGCGTTCGCTGTGCAGCAGGATGCACTCGCTCGCAACACAACAACAACCGTCGCCAGCGTATATTGTCCGCCAACAGCCATCCACCACGCAGCACATCAGCGCGTTTGAACGCAAGTCGTTTCATTATAATCGAGCTGAGTATGCGTGCCAAGCCGAGCTCGCTTTGTGTTCGTCATTATCGCG
The DNA here is from genome assembly GCA_030248135.1 of Theristus sp. LFF4_11. Lineage (NCBI taxonomy): Eukaryota > Metazoa > Nematoda > Chromadorea > Monhysterida > Xyalidae > Theristus > Theristus sp. LFF4_11. The sequence goes on from JASANC010005495.1 coordinate 10,039, forward strand.
CATTGTTCGTTCCTTTTTTCTTCATTTTCTTTCATATAATCTGTTGTAATTCGTGTACACATTTCGTGACATGTTTTGTTATGAACCACTGTGTTTCATCTGCGAATTGTAACTCGATAATTGTTTCCACGCCACAGCTTAAGACAACAAACACCACAACCAAAATGTCGCTCACGTTTAGAGGGTTTTTTTCACATGGTTGTTTGTCGCACGATGTTGTCATAGAAATGAAACCACCATCGTTTCATTGACTATTTGGTACATATGTACACTGATGGCAAAACAATTCCACCGTGCCGTTTTTGCTGTTCACTTTTTGTTTTTCCACCCTTGATGGTAAGGTGATAATCGATAATACCTGTGTTGACTGCGGCACCTAATTCCATTTCACGTTTTAATTTCTTTTAAACTTTACTTCATTTCATAACCAAAAATATCGACTGTTTTCAAGGCAACTCGACAAAACTGCTTCTTTTGCAGTGCCACGCTTACGCGCAATGACGTCGCCAGGCGAGTCTGCAGGCAACAACAACAACGAGGTGCATGTGTATGGCGCAGAGCGTGTGCCGGCCGTCCAATCAAAGCAATACACGGTGACATCAACGCTGAAGATGACCATTAAAAACTGCGATGAACGCAGCGAACACCGACTTGTGCAGCAGGTGTGTCTGTGCTGACAACAAAAAAATGCGGGACTCTCTTGCGACTGTCGCCAACCAGCCGCTCACGACATGACATGAGCGTTCTGTTTGCATTTTCATGTCCATTCAGAGCAATGCGCCGTCTCACAATGGGGATCTGATCGATCTGACGTCCGTTGGCAAGCACCCAAACGACGTGGCGTCCTCCATGCAGCACAACAGCGCATCACGCGAGCCTCTGGCGACACACGCCACCAATGTCGGCCGAAGCAACTTCCGTTACACAATGGAAGAAATGCAGAAAATATCAGGTAAGTGCAGTGTATCAGTTCAGTTTTACGTCAACAATGGTAGAAACCTGCCTAATTTCCAATTTCCGTGGACAAAGGCAACCAATCAACAAGTGGAAAAACAATTGACATTGAATAATGCAGCGTCGCAGTCACAGTCGCACGGCTGTGGACTCCGTCGAGAGCTACTACCACGCGCGTATTTGCGCATTGAGGCGTTGTGCCCCGAGATCTGCGTGCACTCGGCTGCCGTGAAAAGGCGCCGTGATTACAGCCATATCGGCAGTCAACGGTCACCACAACACCAAAAACAGCAGCAGTGGTCGAGGGCGATGCACGGTATTCAAGGAAGAGCTCCTGAGCACAATTGGCAGCATATTTCCAATGGAGTGCATCGTGCTAATCATCCAGCAAATGGGCCATCCAATCAGACAGGCGCGTTCATTGCTGCCCGCGAATGCGACCATCGTTCAGTCGACTGCCGGGGCCTGCAGGCAGAACGCGTCGATAGGCTTGGTGGGTGTTTGCTTCACCCATGGCGTGGTTTCATCCAAACGCAACAAAAAGGTCGACTTTGCTCAGATGCGCCGAAAATCGCCGGTTCGTTCTTGACGCGAACGGACGCCGCAAATGGGCCTGCCAGCAATGCGACGCCGACGTGCGTGACGTCGAGCTCGTCATCGCTCAGCTCGCCGCCGCCGCCACTTGCGGACGGTCGTCATCTGCCCGATCTCACCGAATTGTATCGACAAAGCACTGTCAAGCCGAAAGGTGAATTGCGCGCGCGCTCACACGCGTTTCAAGCCACGACCAAACCCGCTTATTCACTGCTGGCTGCATGTTGCGCTTTTATGCGAGCGAATCGGCTGCTCCACTCGCCTTATGCAGACTATTTGTCGGTTCTGCTGTTCGGTGGCTAACGTGTCGGCATGTCTAATCTGATTATCCGGTGATTGCAGGCATTCGCTGCAGACTCGTGACTAGAATCATCAGCGGTCTTCAGCGTCCAGCGCGCTGCCACTACAGTGACCGGCACCAGCGCTGGTACATCACTGACTCCGTCTATAACACGGTCTGCTTTCGTTTGTTTTGTTTTTCTTTTTGTTCGTTTTGCTCCTATCCAATATAAAGCGAAGCAATTTCAGGTGAACGTGTTTGACACACACGGTCGATCGATCGACCGCATTCGCGATACATTCCACCAGCCGTCGTCGATTGCGTTCTCGAATGACTTTATGAATGTCGCCATCCAAGACAGCACTTCAGTAAAAGTCAGCGATTGATTTTAATTTAATTCTTTTGAGATTTGATTCTTTTTGAGTTTTTGTTCAGTTTTTGTGATACCTCAAAAATGGATTTCTATTTCACTGTCTTTCTCTTTTCTGAAGATTTTCACAGTGCCGACCGAACAACGTCGCACGCATGAATTTCTCTTCAACATCCATGAAACGAGGCTTCCGCGCTGCTTGCACGGTCGGTGAAACCTTTCAAAGCATGTGCTCTTCAGTTCACCGCACAGCACAAGCCATTTTATGCATTGTTCAATTGTGTTGTTTCTCACTGTTCAGCAATGACAGCCACCCTAGACGAGCCTGAGCGAGCACTGCAATACCTGGCCATCATTGATGCGGACGTCAACAAGACAACGACGCAAAGTGACGGCGATCTGGTGACGAGTGCTGCTCAAATTGACGTCATTTGCACGTCAGACAAACGCAGACGACAGACATGGCCGTGCCCCACGGCGCCTCCGTCGCAGGCCGCGTCGCACTTGGGACAACGACTTCTGTCCATTGACTACGCGAGACACGGTTTTCTGGCAGTCGCTGATGCCGGTTGGTGAGGTCGACGTTTCAAACAGAGCTCGACTAAACACGTCTTGTCCATTTGATGTCGTCGGAGTGTTTACTGTTTACTGTCGTCCGTCAATCATAATGTTTACTTGTTTTGAATTTAATAAACGACAATTATTGTTCAAATCAGTGTGTGTGTGTCAAATTTCGAATTGCAACGAGGCGTAAACTGCACTGACATGTGTTTACGACTTCACCAAATGACCGCGTTTTTGTTGCAGCGTGCGACCGCGTGTTCGTGCTCACGGCCATTGACTACAGCGTCATGCACGTGCTCGGCGGCGTCCAGTCGTCACCGGCGGTGTCGTCGCCTGCACCCTTTTCACCGGATCCGTCCGTCCGTCTTTCTCAGCCGTGCAGTGCTTGTTTCGATGGTGAGAGTCATCTGCTCGTCGCTGATACTGGAAACAACCGCGTCTTGGTCAGTTGCGCCCGTTGGCGGTGTTGTTGCGCGACGCAAGCATTTTGTGCTCTCATATTGTTTTGTTGTCTGTGACGCGGCTAAAAACAGCATTTCGCTTTCTGAACGTGTTGTGTGTCGTGTGAATATCGCTTCAGATGACTGAAACGGATCTGTTTGCTGATATAACTTGGAACGATGTCACTGCTTGCAGATGAAAATCAGAAACCGCTGTTTTCGCTTTGTGATAAAACAATGAGTAAATGACTGTGAAGAGCGAGGCAAATTCGTGAGACAGAGACAGCACATCATAACACATGTCGTCAATCGTGAGTTTTCTGTTTTGTGAGCTGCGGACTGTGACATCGACAGTGCTGGACACTGCTGGCTGAGCGGAGACAGCGGCGACGCCGGGCTGCTCAGTTTGAGAATTCGCCATCGCGCACCGTCTCACAGATGATGCTTGCTTGGTGTTGGAAGCGCCAACAAGCGCCTGGCAACCACCAATTCGCCCCACTGTATCGTTCGTTCGTGTCAACGTTCAGCGCACGATTGATTGCGTTTCAGTTGTTCCGCGACGACGGCGACTTTGTGTGCGCGGTGACGTTCGACGAGCGCAAAGAGCGGCATGCGGACATTGACGAGCGCTACTGCAGTGAGCGCTGCACGGCGCCGTGCGATCTGCGACTCACCGCCGACGCACAGCTGATGGTGCTCTCCGCGGAGCACAGCTACGCCTCTGTCTATCAGCTGCTGCCGTTGTGAGCGACACGCCGAGAAAATGAGCGCATAACTGTTGATATTGCGCCATTCACCGCGCGTAAACTTGCTTCATGTGTGCTTGGGATGAGCTATTTACTGCGTGTGAACACATTTTGCACATGGTGATATTCGTTGATTTTGAAGCAAGCGCACAATGCACTCAATCTGTCCCATGGCTCTTGCCTCGTCCGGTATCACTTTGAAGTTTTTATGATTTGAACATTTTTTTCATGTGGCATTTTTTATTTGGTTAAACGTGAATGATAACAGCGAATGGCTGTTTTTTATGATACCTATGTATGTAACTTATATCTGGGCTTATTGATCTTTGGTTCTGCGTTCGTTTAATTTTTTTCTGTTGTTATTATTTATTTTCTGTTTTCTTATTCCAGTGTTTGTTGTAGTTATCTTTTGTTACGTGGATTTTATGTTTGACCACAATCACCAGTGCAAAGATGTGTGTTGCTCAAAGATGCTCATGCAACCAACATTATTCAGTCAGCTGCGTTTGTTTTGGCTGGTTGGTTGGTGGTTGATTTGTTGATTCTTTCTGTTTTCATTCTGTTATAATGCTTTCATCCCCAGCTGTAGATTTTTATCATAATTTTCGGCTTGTGAATTTTTATTTTTATTATATATTTTTTTCATTTGAAGCACGCCCCCCACCGATTTCGGAAACCCAAACTCCGGTGAGTTTCGGGGAACGGACGGCTGAACATCCCGTGGAACCAATGCCCTTGCCACGTGGGGGGCGGGGTGAGGGGATAATTGTTTAGAATTTCTAAACGATGCGTGTTCCAAAGGTTTCCGTTTTTGCAAACGCTGATATTTTTTGAATGTTCTGTAAACTTGGTTTCTTCCACTGTCTTGCTATCGTGTTGTTAGTTCCAGACTAGTTGAAGCTCAGTTCGTTTGTGTCGCTTGCACCAAAAGACTATGTGAATTTTACGATATTTATTTTTTCTATGTTCGGTTGCTGCAATCTAACGGCTTGTTCTTGTTGCCTTGTGCTTGTTGCTAGTTCGGTTGTTGTTCATATTTCTGGCAGGTGTTTCTAATTGCTTCCGAGTGTTCAACCAGCTTTGATGTTAGAGTGTGTACAGTGTGTTTGCTTAAACCTGTCACTTTTTTCGCACAAAGAGGGTGATCAGAATGACAGAAAACACATTTAGCCGCAAAAAAAGGTGTTTGATTTCAACCGAACGCGACACGTTCGGTCTTTTATGCTGTTAATCAAAGTTTCGCATGCTCTGTGTTCTGCGGAAGAAATGTGACAAGTTTAAATTAACATACTTTACAATACAATTGTTTTTGGTATTTTGTTGCAAATTGTGCGCTGACCTGGCTGTTGTGCCTTCCTCATCGTTGTCTTCGTATCGCGGAGAACGAAACAATGTGCCTGGAGGGTAAATAAAATTAAAATGGCAACTTAGTTGGGACGATTTTGCGGTTGGAAAACTCTGAGAAATCAGTTGAATATCGGTGTCGCACGCAAACCGAGACAATACCGGCCTAATTGTTCCGAGTTCTCGTGGGTTTTACTGTTCCACCGATCAGCTTGCCAACAGACATGCCAACATGAAGCACAGCGTTGCACTGAACAAGCGTAATGCGCCCGGTGCGGTAGCCAGAATGAGCCAATTGCTGTCGGACGCTATGGCCGGTGCAGGACAGAGTCAACAGGTTTGCTGTTGTTCCCGTTGTTTTTTTTGTTTCTGATAATATTTCTTCACGGCTGGCGTTTTTCAGCGCGCTCGTGTGGACAAATACGCCAGCACCAGCCATCGCCTGTTGAAAGACCTGAAACTGGTACAGCAGACCGGGCCGGGTTTATTCACGTGAGTTTCCGTGCGTACACGCTGCACAACAGTCTGGCATGAGGCCAATCAGTGAGCTCATTTCAAACGGCGTCCGTTGTTGGCCGGTCGACTGAATGGCTGAGCGTCAACACGGACATCGGACGCTTTTCAGGCAGAGTGCGCTGCTGACGCGGTCAATGCGGAAGCTGCGTGCGTTGATCGCAGATCGTATGCGCTCGCGCCAGCTGGCCGCCATGGAAATCACGTGCAGCGCCGTTGCGAGTGACGCTCTGTGGCAGCGTTGCGACCGATGGCAGTCCATGGCTGCAGTCTTGTTTCGGCTGACTGATCGGTCAGGCCAGCGATTCTGTCTGCAGCCGACGCACGAGGAAGCTGTCAGCAGCTTCGTTGGCTCGTTCGCTCCGCTAGCGCATCACCAACTGCCACTCAGGCTGTTTCAGGTTCACTCAGAAGAAGTTTTCAATTTTCCGTCTGTCTTGCCATTTTTTATTGTATTGGTAAAGTCGCCCTGTGATACTTGCGAAAAACGCTCGAAATATGCAGTTTTGTAAAAATCGCTCACAAGATGAAGTTTTGTCAAAATCGTTGAAAATGTGCTACTCTTTGTTTATTCGAAAATGCGAAACAGCACAGATCACGAATAAATACCGTGACGAAATCGACGCGAAAAACGGGCTGTTGCGCGCGAAGGAGTTTTTGATGAAGGACCTTTACTCGTTCGATTTGGATGATGAAAAAGCGCAACACACTTACGACCTCGTTTCTCGCGTGTACGCGAAAATTATCGCTGACGATTTGGAACTGCCGTTTTATCGGGTACTTTATTGGTGTCATTCTGCTCGTTTCGTGACGTTTTGCGTGAGTGATTTTTTTTTTCTCTCAGGTGCATGCCACGTCAGGGCAGATGGGAGGCGACATGTCACACGAGTTTCACGTGGAAAACCGTGCGGGCCAAGATCGAATCTGGGTGTGTGCGCAGCGTCACTGTGATCCAAACGGCATCAACGACGAGCTGTGGCATCGAGCGGGCCAAGGTGAACCCGGCAGTGCAGCAACTTCAAATCCGAGTCACCACTGTCCCCGTTGCCCTTCGTGCGCACGGCCAATGCTGCGACAGCTGCGCTCGTTTGAAGTGGCGCACACGTTCCTGCTCGGATCGAAATACTCGCAAGCGTTCGGGGCGGTCACGGCCGATTCGGCGAACGCCAGACGCTTGGAGCCGTTGCAGATGGGCTGCTATGGCGTCGGGGTCACGCGACTGCTGGCTGCTGCGCTTGATGCGCTCTCACCACGTTCGTTGCGTTGAGCACTTTGTGCGCTTGTTCACTGCTGCAACTATAAATAAAAATAAAAAAGAACTGACGGTCGTCGGGGTCGAAACTGCAAGACAGCGTCCAGCACTGGCGGTGGCAGTCGCGAGCACACAAGCGGAAACTTCGGCGGCAATGCGCGCTGCACTGTTCGCCATTTTGACCAGCAATGCCAGTAAATGACTGACGCTCGTTTCAGATGACCGACTGATTTGGCCGTCTCGAATCGCGCCGGCCCTGATTTGTGTGATACCACCAAAGAGCGGCAGTCGACAGGAGGCGCTTGCTGGCCCAATGGCCTTTGAACTTGCAAACGCGTTGCAACAGTTGACGGTGTGCTTGGTTTTTTTCAGTTTAGTTTAGGAATCTGGACCAGCGAAAGATGACCGAACAAATATACAAAACTTTGTCCGTTTTGAGAAAAACTCCAAAACTGTCAGCGTGTCAAGTTCGGAAACACAGTTTGTTGCGTGAGGTTTCGACAGTTTGTCCAACAGGGCGACGTGATTGTTGACGACCGCACACAGACGACCATCGGGCGTCGAGTGGTCGCACTGCGAACACTCGGCATTCCGTATTTAGTCGTCGTCGCCAAAGGTGCTCTTGAAACGGTGCCAACGTTTGAGCTGATCTGCACGCGACAACCCGAGAAACAACAGCCGCAAATGCTGACGCACGCACAGCTGTTCGATCGTGTCAGACAGCTCGCGAGCCAGCGAACTTTCTGATCAACAACATTTGAGATGTTCTTTTTTGCAAAATTTTAATTTGTTTTTTGCTCACTCAATTATTGCTCATCTTGTTAAAAACGCATGATATCTAAATTGCAGTTTCACTGTGGTGTTCTTTTCTGATCGAACGGTCTATACTTTATATGAAGCATGAATAACAAACTATAAACGGTATAACTGTTTTTGGATGGATGGTTTCTGTTTCTAAAAATTTGTACCTCCAATCAATCGTGATCGTATTTCGAGTATTAGCTGTTAGCATACCAGACGTTGGTATCTATATACAGTATGCAAAAAAGTACAATAAGGAAAAACGGAGTCTAGTTTAAAGGCCCGTTTATACTTGACGTATGCGCATACGGCACGTCACGTCACTTTAGGTCTCGTGTTATTGCATACTACCGTTCATACTGAAGTATGCATGTACGGCAGGTCACGTCACTTTAGGTCTCGTGTTATTGCATACTACCGTTCGTACCTGACGGACGTCTGCATACGTCAGGTATAAACGGGCCTTAACACAAAGATCTGAAACATGCAACACAGCTTGAAACGAGCCGTTTTCCCTGTTGTAGTACAACGACTTTCGTGTCACAGCAAACGTGTCAGCTTCCATTCTGGCACGTCAACGTCGCAGCCGCAGCGATGACCGCAGCAGTACGAAGTCCATCCACGGCCACCTTGGTCGCATTTTGTTTTTCTGTGAAGGCATTGTTCATCTGGTGTTACCATTCAACCGACTTTGAGGTGCTTTTCAGATGGTTTCGTTTAATAATGTGATTGCAACAACACTAGCAAACTACTGACAGGTGCACCGGAACTGGCTGGCAGTGACGCACTCGCTGCCGGTCGCTCAGTGGTACCGAGATGCGACCAGTCACTGGACGCTCGACTACCCGCCATTGTTTGCGTGGTTCGGTGATTTTTTGGCTGTGTCGTTGGTCAGTTCTAAATGCTTGGAATCACAAGCAGTGTTTCGTGTTGCTATTGATGAAACTAGGTTTGAATACGCGCTGAGCTGGCCAGCGCGCTTGATCGATGCGAACATGCTGAACGTGCAGCGGGAGCCGTTTGTCAACAGAGCGACCGTGATTTATCAGCGGTTTACCGTGATTGCTGCAGATCTCTGGTCGGAACCTGAGCCACGAATTACCGTTGTTGGCTTTCAATCAGATTACGGCCTAAACTTTGGTGTCTCTCCTGACACAGGTACGTCATGTGCGTTTGGCGGCTGGTTCGGTCAAAAGCGATTGGCCTCAGCAACGCGAGCGGCAGCCGACAACGCCGCCAAACACTGGCCACATTTGTGCTGTTGTCTGCCAACGTCGGTCTCGTCATTGTCGACAACATCCACTTTCAATACAACGCTCTGCTCACTGGCATACTGATGCTCTCGATTGTTGACGTTTTAGAAGGCCACTTGTTATTCGCTGCCTTCTGGTATTGTATCTTGGTGAACATGAAGCACATTTACCTGTATTTTGCGCCCGCCTATGCGGCCTATTATCTGCGCGTCTTCTGCTTCGATCAACGCTATTTCGGGCAGCTTCGATCAGTGTTGTCGTGGGTTCGTGGATTTTATTGATTTCCTTCGCTCTTCACCATATGACGTAAATTGACAGGAGTCAATTGAGCGACTCTGGCACACGAACACAATGGTGCGATTGTCAGGTGCGTTGGGTGCCGTGTGTGCAGCTGGCCACAGTGCTCACGTGCGTGTTCGCAGTCAGCTTCGGCCCGTTCGTTTATTATGGAGAGTTCACGAGTGTGCTCCAACGGTTGTTCCCAGTGAAACGCGGCCTAACACACGCCTATTGGGCACCGAACTTTTGGGCACTCTACAATGCGTTCGATTTGTCACTGTACGTTCAGGAGTTGACGGAAGTTTTTTGCTAAATTTCTGCTTGACATTTTTAAAGTTATTAAAAATGACCGAGAAGTGGAATTCTTCCGTTTCGACATTTTCAGATACAACATTTTGCGTAAATTGTCCTGGCTGCCCGCCAGTGCAAGACCGCCCTCATACACGTCTGGACTGGTGCAGGAGTACGAGCATGCGGTGCTGCCAAACATCAGTCCTTCGATCACAATGCTGCTGACATTACTGCTGATTGTGCCCATCTGCTGCTCTGTTGTTAAGTGAACTGCAAACGTTGTAGTGGCGAGTGGCTTTTGCTGAATCCTGCAGCCAGACAGCACTCAATCTAATCAGCAGATATTGAAGAAGCCACCATTTCAGAGCATGGCAATTTTGTTGAGCTGTTGACGTTGTGCGGCTACACGGCGTACCTGTGCGGCTGGCACGTGCACGAGAAGGCGGCGCTGCTGATCACGGTGCCCGCAGTGCTGCTGGTGATCAAGCGTCGTCACGTGACCAGCTGCTTTCTGACGCTCACCACCGCAGCGCACCTCTCACTGTGCCCCCTATTGTTCACTCAGTTTGAGTCACCAGTGAAACATCTGCTGTGTGCTGGCTATTTACTGTTGGCCTACTATGCACTCGGCTCGTTGTTCGTTGTGCAGTCGTATCGGCCGCTGGTGTCCTGTGTTGACTCGTGCTATCTGATTGCACTCGCTGCTGTGCACGCTTATGCGCAAGTGATCCATGTCTGGTCAGTGGGTGCTCTTAGAAACGGCTGTTCACGTTTATTTGCAAATGAAAGTATTGCAATGCAGCTACCAATGATTTTTTTTGCATTGTGCACAAACTCACTTTCAATTTGGTCAATCAGTACGATGCATTCTTGATACGTCTCATAAAAAGCCAGCGGTTTGCATCTGGTCCAGGTTGTTTGGCTCCGACGATTTCGCATTCCTCCCACTTGCGCTTGTGTCCGTGTGCTGCGCCGTGGGAATGTTGTTGTGCTACGGTCGGTTGGTGTACGAAGTCATCATTGTGGAACGCTTCCAATTGCACCAGCCTTTCTATCGATTGTATTGGACACGAACACAGGAAAAACTCAAGGTGCAGTATTATCTTTTCATTAAGACCTGCTACTCAATGCGACTGTGGACGTAAAAGGAAACTAGCTTCAATCTGTATGCGCTAATTCAGAATAGCCTAACTGACCCGGCCTTATTTAGGGACTCGGATCCCGTTGCCAATTTTGAATTTCCGCGTCATGCATGAGACTGCTTACCCATCTATGCGCGCATTGAGACGCGGGATCAAAATAAAAGATGTTAGCATAGATCGCCAATGCTTAATGCTGTGATCGGAAATAATGCATTCAGCAACAGCTCGTCACCGCTAACACGGCAGCGTGGCAGCGTCAGCTGCAGTCGTATTTCTCTCAGCGATCGCAGTCCAACCGCAGCGATTGTCCACTGCGCTACGTTGGCGGACTCGACGTATCAACGCAGACGTTCAACGCAGCGGAGGCGTCCGTTTGCATCGCAGTCATGCAGTTTCCGAGTCTCACTGTTAGTCACACAAAAGAACCGCTGCCTAAAACTGAATGAGCATCATTTCTAGTCTGCAAACGAGCCGAGTCGCTGAACGAAAAAAAACGGTCCAGCGACATTTCTTGGTGCATTGATTTCATTTAGTAAACCATGCAACAGTTTATCGGTACACGATGCAGCCAGTGGCCAGCCTGACTCGTCAAGTTGAGATAACAGCACCGTACATGCCTGGATTGCTGGCGTGGCGTGAAGCAAGCCCGATGTGCGATGTGTTCCGTGAATTCGTCACGTTGCATCCAACGTTGAAACCGCAGCTTCTGTTCGTCGACGGAAATGGAACGTTGCACCCGAGAGGTTTGCAGTTGCTGTCTTCGTTCACTGTTCTTCGTTTTCAACCTTTATTTATGATCTTTTATTTTGGTCCCGGAGACTCAATGAGCGCATTCCCGAGACTCAAAGATAGGTAAACAGTTCCATGCATAAAGCGGGAATTCAAAATTGGCTACGTGATCCGAGCCACCTAAATATGGCCGAGTCACATCGGCGTTTTTGAATTGCCACATAAAGAAAATTGGCTACAGTGCGGCCAAAAGTGTGGTAGTGGGGGGTTTAGGCAACGTTGGGTCGAAAGTGTCCCGTTGCCCTAAAATTCTTATAATACCGTTTGTACGGCTGATGCAACACGCGCGCAATACACAGCACACACGCGCGCAGCGTTCCAAAACTTTTGGCCGCCACTGTAATTTCCTTTCCGCATCTTCACACGCATTCAGTCCCAGAACCTAAAAAAATGATAATAGATAATTTGTGATGGCAGGTTTCGGTCTGGCATGCCACGTTGGTGTGATCTTGGACGTGCCATGCATTGGCGTCGCCAAGAACTTGCATCACACAAGCGGACTGTCCAAAGAGTCGCTGAATCGGCTGTCATCGGTGTGTTCATCCATGTTCATCTGTCATCAGGTTGCCTTCAAAAGTAATCGCTCTTTTCAGGACGTCGCCAGCAGGAAACCAGGCGACTCGGTCAGCCTAACCGACCACAAAAATGTGGAAATCGGCCGCGCTCTGATGACGAGTGCAGATTGCAAGAGTCCGGTGTTCGTGTCCGTTGGTCACCGCATCGATCTGGATCTCGCGTGCGCTTTGACGCTGGCCTGCTCGACGCACCGTGTACCGGAGCCAATACGATATGTGAGTTTTCAACAAAATATAATTCCAGTATTTTCACTTTTTGTCCATTCTTCGTTTCGCAAACGTGTGTCGTTTTCAGGCCGACGTGCTGTCACGGCAGAAGATCAATGAATGGGCGTAATGTCGCGACGGACAGATGTCTCGAATGAAACTCAATTGGTGTGTTTTCATTTGTGCGATACAAGTGAACATGTGTGAAAATACAAAAAAACGCAAAATCATCGGAATCCATTTTGTTATCGGTTGTTATATCACAGCAGCAATGAACATGGCTCACAGTTGTTCAGCGTCAGCCCCAGGCCATTGTGAGACAGTACTGCAGTTCGAGTTTTCCATCAGCACCGAAGCATTCGCACAGGTTGTCCAACGTCTCATCGGGACTCGGCGCAAAGCATTGATTCACAAAGAACACCAGCATTCGCTGCTCGTCTTGATTGAGTTTCAAATATTTGCGAAAGAACTGCAGCACCCAGGCGATGTTGCGGCTCGCGTCTACGTTCCACTTCTTCTGCTTCGCGATTGGCGCGTCGCCGACTGGCCGCAGCGATAACTGCACTTTCCTGAAAACCAACGAAGGTGTTTGTTAAAAAGCGAGAAAATCTCCTAGCTAACCAAGATGTCGCTTGGGCAGCACTGTTTGCAATAAGTTAGCAGCATCTGAATTTTATTTCACCTTGTAAATAAAAGCCAACCTGACTCGCACTGGTGAATCGCACGGAGTGCTGCTGGCGGGGCTGACCAGTCCTGGTTCAGCCGACTCCGCGGGCGCTTTCTCATCGGTCACGCGTGATTTCTCGTCTTGCTCTGTTGTTGACGGTTGTCTTTGATCACATTTGTTTTCGCTTGGCGCACTGCCACCAGCGCACGCGGACGATGCCACTGATGGCTGCTCAGCAGTGTCGGACATTCTGATCACTGGAAACTGCAACTTTCGGGCACTGGAAGATTGTGTATCATTTACACATCGGTCATCGTGCAAACAGTGAAACAGATACACTAGGTGACGATCATTTTTTATCGCCTGCGGAGCCAACAGCACTTCTGACACTTGGTATTTTTTACATCCTTTTTTACTTGCGTTAATTTATACACATCTCAGTATTTCATTGAACTGATAAACGTTACGAGAAAGACTGAAAACAATAGAAAATCAAACAAGTTTACGTGTGAAACAGGTGAAGAAATCTGTTTGCTCTGTTTGCTTGACTGGTCATGAGATAAAAAAAGACACTGGAACTGGCATTAATATGAGAGCGAAACATGGGCCTTTTAGAAAAAAGGAACAATCTGATTAAGTTTTGTGTCTCAAATGAACAGTAAAAGTGAAAAGCTAGGTACGGATAATAAAGAACATGGACAGTCAGAAAATAGCTTATAAAGTAGCAGAACTCACAAAACATTGTAAAAAGGCTGAATGCCCAACATACAGCACAACAAAACTAAAGAAATGCAGTTTTTACGCACAATAACAACATTAAAGCAACATTGTGACTGTGTGATGGCAATAATTTTGTTTAGGATGGCGCCAAACAAAACAAAACAAAAAACATTAAACAACGCCGAAAAATTGAATCACCACACAAAATGTAACATATAAAAGTGCAAAACAACATTTAGTTTCTCTACAACACAGTACAGCTGTTTGTTTACAGATGGCATGTCAACGGTTTGTGTGTTTGGCAAGTTCAAAATGGCTGTGAAGATCGTACATTGTTGAAAGCACAAACAACCAGCAAGTTGTGCAGTCTACTGCGTTCTGGCCACCGGTTGGCGCAAGTGTTCAGCAGCTGACGGGGTGTTGCATGCATCACTCGGTGCGTCTGCAAGTGAAACGTTTTGAAGACAACTGTATCGTATGTGCGCGCGCGTGTGTTGTGTTGTAGCGACTGTGCAACATGCTGTGTTATAACAGTGTCTTCCGACATGGACTTTGTATCAATGTGTGCTTCACCAACCACGTTCGTCTGCGTGCGTGTCCATCTGCAACGCCTGTCTGATGCGTGCGAGCACCACTTTGGCGCCATAGCGACACTCGGGCGAGAGCAGCGTGAAATTCAAGAATCCATGTGGCAACGAGTCCAACAGGTCGACGCCACGCACTTGGCCGCCGGCGGCACGCATACGGCGTGCGAATGCAACCGTGTCGTCCAGCAGCGGGTCGAGGTGGCCGGCCTAGAGGGAAACGCAATGCGAGCCAGTGCCGGTGGTGCGGCTTCTGTCTTGGAAACGCCGACACTGACCTGCGGTCAGGCCTTTCAAGCTTTACGGATTCATGGAGAATGCCTGCCATTCGCAGGTCGGAAACATAGTACTACAGTATTATTGTGTCGGTGAAATCTGACTCAATGTGTTCGCTATTCGTAATGGCCGACACGTGTCCATTGCAGCAGACACTTACAATGAACCAAGTCGGCGGCAACGCACGAAGCAGCGGCTCACTCGCGTACATTGGCGACAGCTCAGGGTTGTGCGACGCCGGCAGCGACACGAGACGCTCGACCATCTGAAATGTTTCGTTGGAGGACACGCATAACCAGCAGAACATGACATGTAATAAAGTTGAACAAAGTTCGCATTTCCACCTTCTCATAGCAGTCTTCGATTTGAGTTTGCTCCACGTCGGCTGACTCGTCAGTTTCAGTTGCAACTGTTGCAGTGAGCATCGAGTCCGAGCGTGCGAGTGGCTGTCGCATCTCCTCATCGGCAGGCGCTGATGTGCTCTCGATCAGACCATTCAGACGGTCGAATGCGTGCCCCGCGGCGAGCGCCATCTGCAACGTTGCCCTCGTAAACAATGCATTCGCAAACCGCTCATCCGTCATTTAGTCTTAGATTCACATCTTATCCGGCCGATGAAAACATTCAGAAGAATCTCATCTTCAGCACTTCAGTCAGCAACAAAGATGAGAGGCGGGATGTACTGGGGCGATTAAAAATGCCGCCACACAACAGCCGAAGACATCCACACCATAAAACGCCACCCCTTCATAAGTACTGTCATGTTCGCTGCTGATTTCCGCCACGTATAGGGAACCAGCCTAGGTAACGATTCAAAGCAAACCAGAAAATCACCGTTTCAGTGACACTCTGTGAAAACGATCGATTTCGTTTCACCATCGGTTGTACGGCAGCGCCGGGCGTGGACGCAGCGCTAGATGGGCAGTCAATGTTGGCGGTTTTCTCTAATGGTCGCTTATAAGAAAGCATCTCGACGTTGTATGACGAAAGATCCTGTCAACAGAGGTTGTGTTAATTCGATGAAATTTAAATTACAAAATTAAAAAATACAAAAAGAAAGACATTCGCACTGGAAAAGCAACGCATAACTAAGATCCCACAATAGAAATAACTAGTTGTCAATTACCAGTCAGTCAAAAGCAGTGTGTCAAAACTCGACAGTTCGCTTTGATAACTGCCAAAAAAGCACCAAAAAACCAACCGTGAGCGAGTGCACTGGCGACACGTTCGGTCGATTGGAGGCGCGATCAGAATTCGCGCCAGCATCGGAATCATGACAGAGCGTCAGCGACTGCTTCGTCAACGGGTGCTCGCTGAGGTAGTCGACGAAGTCACTGTCGCCGGAGACGGCCGAGTGCAGCCAGATGCGATTGGCGTCGTTGTGGATTTCGACGGTGAACGCCTGCTCGTGCGCTTGTGCTTGTGCGCCGGCGCTCTGTTGCGCGGACGCTTTGATCGGCTCGGCCGGTTGTTCGCTCTGCAAACAAGAGACAAAACTACATTCGCAGTGGACGTTGGAAAAACGAATCTGATTGGATCGATCGCAAAACAAATCGGATCCGATCGATGCAATTCTGATTAACTGCGGTTGAATGCTGGAATTGCGGTGGAGCGTGCAACACAACACAACACTGAGCTGACCGGTGCAAGCGTGAATTGTGCGGGTTCATCTTCGTCTGGTGTGTGAAATGTTTCTTCGGGCGTGGTGAACGAAGTGTCTTCATCTGACTGGTCGAGGTCGAGCTTCATCATACTTACCACCTAAAACAAAACAGAAATAAGACAGAACAGCCCCAAAATGGTGTTACACACGTGCAAAAATTGCCAATAGTCCACTAATGACGACTCATATCATAACGCTATCATAAAACACCCTCGTGGCCTGGTGGTAGTGCGTTGGACTACTGTCTGTGCGCTCGGGGATCGAGCACGCCGAGGGGTGTATGGGGACTTAATGACAGAAAACTCGATGGGCGCCCTACTCAATGGCGTTCTGTACGCTTCTCTGAGTTAGCCCTGGCTAAAAAACATCGCCTAAAACAACAAAAACAGCAACAGGCCTGTTGTGAGCCAGTGACTGGATTGGCGACAGTCTGCTGCTGTTTGGCCATCAGTTCGCTGCAGTATTCTTGCAGTGTCTTATGACCGTTGCTGCCAGACGGGCGCCGATTCGCCGGGTACTTTGCGCTCTTTGTGTGTCGTTGTCCGTTCACGCATCCACCGAGCTCAGCAATTGGCTCGAGCTCGGGGCTCGACGCAGACGGGGGGATGGCGCCCGGGTCAACCGTTCTCAGCAGGCCCGTGTACGCTGAAGCGCAAACACAGTCATCATTTACATTTCAGCGATGCTGTTCATGCGTTCGAACATTCTGCATTTCAGTTTAGCTACGTTTCATTTGGCTTTCCGCACAACCGAACCAAACCCGCAAAACGTCAGCACACGGCGAAGTGTCTACCGTAACCTAATTTTGAATTCCGTGAAACATTTTCCTATCGCCGTGTGCAAACGCGTTGAGTCCCGGAACCAAAATATGCACTGCGACCGATCACCACACCGACGAACTCACCAACGATGCAGCGCATTGCGACGCCCATATGCAACAGTGGGTCCATCATGTGCAGCAGACGTGACGGCGACGGAAGATACTGGAAGATGAACGGCGTGTACACGAGCACGAGACCGTCTGGCAGCCGTTTGACGCCCCGTTGCACACAGCGCACAATGACGCTCGCCAACAAGTTGCCGCCGGCTGAGTCGCCCACCCAGCAGACGCGCTCGCCTGTCCAGCCTGACACAATTCGAAAAATGTCGTTCAGTTTGAGCTGACTTGTTCAGCCCATTCATGGACCATGAACCATATCCTCATTCAGATCACATCACGGCGGTTCAGTTCACATTCAAGAAGTAGGAAAACAGCAATCCTTTAGTTCACTTCAAATGTTGCAGTGTGAAGCATGCACTAATTCGTTCTTTTAAGCAAGCTCCTGCCATGCACAGCAAAGTTCTTCAGCGCGTGTGTGCGTGAATGCAACCGAATGCATGTTTACAGCCAATCGGCTTGCTAATTTGATAGATTGTGTTCCCACCCGCTGATCATAAGATGTATGAAAGGGCGCAAAATTACTATTCTCGAGTGTCATAAATTGTAATAAATAGCAATACCAATTTTGTGCGCATTGTGCAACGCCCACGCATAAGCGTACAACACCTCCTCAGTGGGGCGTGGGTACGGATTCTCCGGTGCCAGCGAGTAGTCAACCGACAGAATCGGACAGTCCAACGAACGGGCCCAGTGACGAAGGTACGTCTGCAAGAATGCTGCGAAGAAAAATACTAAATTTTTTAATTCTCATTTCTCAAAACACAGCCACATGAATATACAATTCGTTGTAAATGCTGCACCGGAAAACAAAGCGCTTTTAAAATGACCTCGTGTGATTTACTCGAGGTCGCCACAAAACCTCCGCCATGACAGTGGAACAGCAGATACGGGGAGCGCTCATTCGTTGCACTGGATGACTGAAACAAACGGTGAACAAAACGAATATTACAAATTTTAGTTAAGGGGTTCATGAAGCACTATTTAGTGAGCGCGTAGCTATGTTTAAACACAGCTGCACGTCACTAAATAATGCTTCATGAATGCCGCTAAAATTTGGTAAAGTTCTCATCGGAAGAGACCGGCCGCTTTTGCGACACAGTACAGGTGTAGTCTAGTCATAAACGAACACGCACACAACACGCACAGCACACACGCTATTATAGCAGCGCGTGTCACACGGCACAAAGCGCAGGTGTGCCACACTGCCATGTGTGTTCATGGGGTGACTGAACGACATTCACAGAGTTGCACTGTGTTCAGCCAATGACATCGCGATCACACTCTGCCACACACCATGCCCGGTCGTACGGTGGCTGCGAGCAGTCGTGCCGTGATCGGTCGATTTCCGGTGTGCGCCGCCGGCGGTGGGATGTCGACGTGTCCGCCGTCGCGTGCGTCCAACTGTAGACTAGAAGCAGCCGTGA
This sequence comes from Theristus sp. LFF4_11, assembly GCA_030248135.1. Taxonomy (NCBI): domain Eukaryota; kingdom Metazoa; phylum Nematoda; class Chromadorea; order Monhysterida; family Xyalidae; genus Theristus; species Theristus sp. LFF4_11. Next base: position 28,707 of record JASANC010005495.1, read on the forward strand.
TCTCAAACACGACGTTGTGCGCGAGTTGACTAGAGCCGGTGAGCAGTTGCGGTAAATGCTGCAGTCAGAACGCGACATACGTTGCTTTCATGTAAGTGACTCTTGTCGATTATACTCGTGTGTCGTGCCATATGCGGTGCACATTGCCGCAAATGTCGGCTATGCATGCGCACTGGATCGCTACCATGCTCCAACAGCACCGAATGTTCGCTAATTCTTTGACCACTTGTCCATTTGAACAAAACATCAAGGTAAACTACGGTCGAACTCGGTAACATATACAGCTGGCTGATTGGCTGGTGGTCACGTTATGCACAGATTCTACGCAAAACCACACTCCGCCTTCCCAGTAAGTCATGCACAGAATGCATGCCTCAACCAATCAGCCAGCCAATCAGCTAGTTGGATATGTCATGGAGTTCGACTGCACAACGCACGACGCACATAATAGAGTCCCATTTCGGACATGTTCCAGAATCCCTTGCAGAAGCTGATGTCCGCCTCCCTAGTGACTTTTATGATGCGCTGCGCGCGGCGCTCGGGGCTGAGCATCATTCGGCCGGAGTCCATCAGGGCCGCCCAGGAGGTGCCGCGCTCCCAGCGGATGCTGTACGTGGCGAGCACGATGCCGATGAAATGGAACACACGACCGATCGACGGCGCAAACTGCACAATGCTCGACAACAATACAGTGTGCATTGAATACATTGACTCGCTGAATGGCATCATTTGTATTTTTGTACGTATTATTGTCATTCGTGTAGTTTGCTGATTCTTAACTGCACAGGAAGCACGATTTCAGTATGATACAATGGAACTGCAACTCCGCTCATTGTCTGCTTGTGGTTTTTTTAGGCTCATTGATTCGTCCAATCAGCAAGCCATATACAAATGGCAGACTGCACAATTTGCATCAAAAAACGGGAACCGTCCGCAACAAAACAGCCAATCAGTCAATTCGAGTGCAATTGTTGCAAACACGTCTATTCTCAATCATTTATTGATCCTTATAAAACGCAACGCATTTATCGCAGGCGTCTGGACGGAACTTTCATTCGGATACGAAACATGCGCACGCACAACAGTCCACATGCCAACCTGAAATCCCATTGCTCGCCCGTAAAAGCACGAATTGTTCATTTTCTCGAGACGCTGCATCAGTGCCATCTTGTCTTGGCCGGGATCAAGCGGAAACAACTCGTCATCGTTCGTTGACTCCAAATGCTTGCAGATCTCCGTCATCGCTTCGGTAACGAATTTTAGAACTGCAACGTGAACGTGTTGTACAATTTGACCGATTCAGCGCAAAAACGATCATTTCATCGCGCGTTCATGACACAACCAAATGGCGTGTGTTCAACTGAGAAGCAGCCTATCAGCGGGTGTCCCAGCACTGACCATCGCAGTACGCCTGCAGCTCCTTGCAGTGATGTGCCGATCGGAACACAAGCGAATTTCGATTGTTATGTATGAAACGAAGCAGGCGCACCAACTGCAGCACGCACGTGTCCGTCACACAAACGATCGAGCTGCAAATGGCCGGGCGTCCGTTTTTGTCATGCAGTTTTTTCTATCAAGAATAACAGCATCTCAAATCCGCACCGATATCCGTTTCCAGGTGAATGCTCATCGTAGTCGAATCGCGGTGCCTCCGACTGTAGCCGTTTCGCCAGTTGCTCGGTCACTGACAGCGTTTCGTATAACTGGAATTTCGGAGAAGAAAAACATGAGCAAAACCAAAACGAGGGTCTAAAACACCAATCACAAGCGTGACCAACCTCGCGACACCGCAGTGCGTACAGCGTTTGATAAGTGGTGAAGAACCAATTGGCGTGCTCGAAAAAGTCGGCGTTTTCCAGCGCCAGCTCGCGAAGCACTTGAAATAGTGAATGTCGATTGACGGACATTCGATTCGACAGTTTTGCCTTGTGCACAACATGCTCCGGTGTTTTTGTTGGACTAGAAGACGGCACTGGGCGATCGTCAGTGAATGAAATTGAATCCTTATTATTATTGTTGCTGTTCATCGATGGATCGAGCGCGCATTTGGTGGCGATGCTGCCTGCGGCGGCGGTGTGCGTCGCCATTTGAGACAACGCGCGTGCCGTGCGCCCTAACATGCACAAACTGTAAAGGCGCATTCATGAAGCATTGGTTAAAACATGCTAAATACTGCTTTATGAATGCCCATTAAGACGTGTGCAGGCTCAGCATTATAATCAGACAAGACTGGCTGCATTGACCAAGACAGGACAAATCAGAAAAGCAAGCCCAATTCATAATGCAAAAACAGCAATCAACTGTGAATTGATTACTTCGGTTGTAGTTCTTGATCAATTTCGCATCAAATCGTACCAAGCAACAAACATTGAAAAAGGAAACACGCTTTTCTGAAATGCAGAGAAAAAGTCGAACTTTTTATGGACACATCTACTGCGTCAAAAAATCAAGCCCGGAAGCAAAATACAGATAACTGCTTGAAATACCACCACTGGCGTACGACAAACTGACCATTGTCAGGTTTTTTAAAGCACGCACAGAGGGGAGATGAGAGGTTGTTTGTGATTGACTCTCAAAGTCGCTCCTGTTATACCCAATTTAGAGTAAGCACTGCACGTATCAGTGAAAGTTACGCGACAGCTGCGTGCGTGTTACCTACGCTGCATGTCAACAACGCCGCCTGGCAATTTATCAGCTAGCCAAAACTTTGTGACAAAACACGGAAAGTTTTGGCTGCCTGCACGCTCGCGAAATACACATAGCAACGTATGAACGAGCCACGACAACCGCTGCAACACGGGAGACGGGACATTGGGGACAACAAGACTGTGTGTGTTTTACTTCACTGTCTGAATAGCATAGAAATTAAAAAAAAACGGATTGAAGTTTACCAATTTTCTTGTTACAGTTCTATGCAGCACGAAAAAAATACATGCTAACAAAATGAAAGATCGGTGCTTTTTCAATCTTTCACAAAGTGACAATGACATATCATTCGCATTGCCTTCTATACCTTGTGCTCTTTATTTACGGTCACCGAAGCCAAATTCAAGCCGGAATCAAGTTCCCAGTACAAAGTAACACAAGATAAAAACAGTACACAGAGCAAAAAGGTAATTGACTGCAGCTCCGATAAGACTGGAGAAAGTCGGCAAGCCACAAGGCACTGAATCACGCATTGAACAATGACGCCCACTGTCACGTGAGCTACCACGGCGGTTTTATTAAAACAAATAATGTTACACTGACTGATATTATGGCACGTACTACAAGGCAATAAACATATTTTCGCCACGACTTAGATGTTGAAATATCGAAACTGAATAAAAACATCGCGTGCACAAAAACAGTGTCGAAAACACTGTTGGTATTGGTACAAGGTGCACTGTGTTGAGAAACCGTTAGTACGCTTGTGAAACTGCAGCGACCTCTGGAAATTACCCCTCAGCAATCAAAAGTTGTGTTCCAAAGTTCGATCAGGCGCTGATTCATCAAATAAAAAAGTCGAAAAGGTTTCTGAAACAAATGACGGCAATGGCCAGCTCATCCAGGCGACTCCTGTCTAGACCCCATGAC
>JASANC010005497.1:0-11865 GCA_030248135.1 Theristus sp. LFF4_11
AAGCAAAATTCGCTGGGCCCGAATCGCACGGTCTGGAATTCTTCAATCCGGAATCGAACGGGTCGCAATGAGCGGGCTTAAACTGTTCAGGTCGCAATTGGAGAGCAGCAAGTGAACACAAGCCCGCGTGAATTGGTGCTAGTGCGCTTAGTTTTGTTTTATTGGATTCGGATTTGGTACCTTATGGTTTCCGGAACCGGTGCACGAACAAATAAATAAAAAAATTCACATTCTCTCATTCCCATTCTTGTGACTTATGAAGCTTCACGATAGGGTTCGAATTTTTAAACTTAAAAACAGTCTTAAAAAATTGAGATTTTTTCAATAAATTTTTTAATTAATTAAAAAAAACGAATTTTGGTCATCAAAATTGTCCTTTCATCTGAAAATGCGTTTAAGACACTTTCCACAGAAAGTGACATTATGCTTTTTTTGCCCAGAGTTTCGTGTGAACTTTGTTTGTGGCAGAATTTTTTTGACAATTTTTACTTTCAGGTCAGAGATCGACGAGCAAAATCCAGATACCGACAGATGCTTCTGCAGTTGGTTTCATGAGCTTGTTAACGGACTAAAAAGCAGTAAATTACCTTGTTTTTACGCTTCAAATTGGAGAAAACCTGCTTGTCAACTCTTGGGTGTTGCCGATTTGTCGTCTAGAAGAAGCGGGGCGTTGTCCATCAACAACAACGTGAACCAGTGCGTTTTCTATCTGAAGTATTCAAGAAAGTAATAAGGAACACAGAAAAATCATTTGGAACGAGAACCACGACTTGGGTTTGGATCCACATGCTGCAAAAGGTACGTCCAAATTGACGTCGGAGGCTAATTTCATGAAAGTTTTTGTCAATTTTAAGAGTCAAAACAACCTTATTTGGTTCGGAAAGTGTAATATTCGAACTCAGCGCGTCAGCCTATTTTGTCGACCATCGGATTTTCCTCCGGCATTTAAAAAAAAATTTAATTAATAAAATAATTTAATTTTTTAAATTAAAAAATGGGGATTTTCGTTTACTTCTTTTTTTCAAACCCAAGTCCATGCCGCGCCGCCGTATTGTTTGTTCAGTTCGCTTTTGTGGTTGGTACAGTATGGCCGAATAAATAAGGCAGCCCGTCAAGGCGGGATCCGTCGCAGACTAGGAGTTGTCTTTTTCAAAAATGCCAATATAACTCCTAATCATGTGTTCAAGGGAGCAAGAATGAACATAATGACACGAAGAATCCATTGGTCTAAAAAACACGTCAAATTTGGCACACATGTTGGTTTCTGAACGTCTGTTTTCTTTCATTCAAATTTCGCGCGCTCCTTGCACCCTGAAAAAAGCTGCCATGTTTACTCGGTCATTCCGTATCACAATGCAGACCACTGAGTACTGATGCATGAATAGCATGATCACTGGCACTGATTGAACGTCACCAAGAAAAACATGGCGTCGCCGTCGCCGACCGTTGTTGAAAAGTGGATTTTGGAGCACGCGTTGCGCAATGGCCATTTGAAGCTTGCCAATGGTCAGTTTTGAGTGGAGTGTGAAAAACTTCTTTATTCGCGTCCGTGGCGTAGCGGTAGAACTTCGGCCTACAGCTAACCGGGTTCGAAACGAACCTCGCTGTGGACAAGACATACTCGTGGAAAATTAGAGTGACCAACGAACATCTAATGGCCTATTCCCTCCTGAGCCGAGGGTAAAATTGGGCTCGGGGCAGTACCGAAGGCGAAAGCAAATTTTCGAGGGGGGGGGTGTCGTCACGTGGGGGGGGGTGCCGAAAATTTTTCAGTGGGGGGTGTCAGTCATGGTACAGTGACACCCCCCAGGCGTGGGCCATGGGGGGTGCACTATTGCAGAAAAATTTCTGGGGGGTGCACACCTAGAGATGTAACGGTCAAAAAAATTTTTTTTTATTTTTGCGGCTTCTCTTGGTCCCTCTCGCACTTCTTTTTGCGACGGAACTCATGCCATGCAGCCCATATGAGTTTGTTTGATTGTGCCGTTTCGGTTGCAAGAGGGGGCGCTGGTGCTCTGTTGCCTTTGGGTGACGTCATGTACTGCGGCTGGCGCTGCACGTTCGCATGCTGGTATTTCAGGATTGCAAGAAGTTTTTGTGTCTAACAACAGTGTGTCCGGCCGTTTGTACGCTGCTGCACGTGAATCTGCGATTGTGTGCATGTTTGAAAACACCTAGGTTTCATAAATTGTTCCAGGCATTTGGTTGTCATGTCATTCCATAAAAACCGAAAACGACAAAAAACCGGTTTGGTCTGCAATTTCTGTGGAATGGATGTTGATCGGCAGCGACGGCCGCACGAGAACGACGCACTGGAAGCAGTCGCAGAAAATGATGCGCAACGCCACGTACTTTTTTGCACTGACAGTGCTTGCAGTTGTAACGAAACTGTGTAAAAAGCGGAAAATTCAGACGTCAGTAGTGCAAAGCTAAATATGACAACTGTAGCTGACGTGCACTTATCTCTTGGCACATTTTCAAATTGTTAAAACGGCAATAAGAAACGTTTGATGCATGAAACCGAAGGGCAAACGCAAGCTGAAATACACAGTTTATGCAGCAATCTGATACATTACAAGACAGTGTAACAAAATTTGCTTTTGGAACGCATATGAAGTTGATAATTGTTAAAAAGCCAGTTTTTCAAGCGTTCTCACCGACTTTGTTTGTTGCTGCCGTTGTGAATCAAAGTACTATTTTTTGCAAAAAACTCACAGTGCTGTGTTTCAAAAACCCAAAATGCACCCACTGAAATCAAAAAGCAACATAAAAATTGTTCGTTGCCACAGTAAACCACAGTTGTGTTTTAAACCTATCAAAATTTCAGCCTTCGGAGCGTCTGAAATGGATCTGCACAAACATTTGCGCATTTCAAAACAACAACAATTGATTTTCTGATTTCACCAGTGAACAACAATCCATGGTGTATTTCGATCATCGGAAACTGAAAGTGATGTTCCCGAAATTGTCGTTGGTTGGCGCGATTGCGCTGTTGCTTTCCGAGCACATTCGCCAGTCGATTGCAGAAGCGACTTGCGACGACTTTCGGGAGTGCGTGCGACTGCTGGGCGAGCGCAAGTGCAGACGCTTGGTGACCAACAATCCGTGCTCCATGGTTGGTCACATCAATCAACAAACAGAACAAAAAATTCAGAGCCAGAAAATCACAAAATATGCGAATGGAAAATGTGGTGGTCATTTTTCGAGCAGAAGGAATGAGGTCATATTTGTGGCGACTTTAAGTGAAAAACGGGTGAAATACAGGGTAGGCGAAAAAAGGTTCCAATTATAAAATGCTCTCACTGGCGTGTGCTGAGGTGTTTAGAGCTGAAAATTGAAACACAGTTAACTTTTCCATAGTGGTTCGGCAATTTGTACAAAATTCAATTTTACCTCGCATGGCGATACATCAGTTCGGAAGTCCGCTTATGAGCATGTGTTTTTCATGTTTTTCAGATATTCTGCTGTTTTGAGTGATGGGTGCAACATACCGTAACAAAAATTTGGTCAGAAAAACCTCCAAATGTTTTCTAATAATGTTCCAATTTTCAGCTCTAAACACCTCAGCACACGCCAGTGAGAGCATTTTAGCACACGCCAATTGTAACCTTTTTTGGCCCACCCTGTATAATCATTTGACCACAAAAATGATCGAAACAAAACCCACAGATATGTAGGTAGGTATACACAGGTAACAAACTTATGTACTTCATGGCGGTTTTTTTTGATGGTTTAAAAGAACGCGATGAAAGCATGACGCAGCGTATGCATTTCAGGATGAGCTCACGGGTCGAGTTCCACAAGGTTGGTAGTGCCGTTCAAATTATTTATGAACCACAAAACCAGCAATGTGCACGTTGTCTGTGTCTGGGTTTCCGAAACGGTTTTATCTTCCATTCAAGTTTCGCGCGCCTGTTGCACCCTGAAAAAAGCTGCCATGTTTACTCGGCCATTCCGTAGCAACGAACATATGGCAACGTGAAAAGAGCAAATTTTTGTTTTGAGAAAACGAAGAACAAAGAAGGGGGTGGAAAGAACAGTACCGCAATTGCGTAAAGAACGGCGCGACATTCATGAAGGAGTGGACTGCGTGATGGGCGAATGGAGTGCGTGGGCGTCCTGCAGCGTCTCGTGCGGCTCTGGTGGCGTGCAACGGCGCAAGCGAACGGTGCAAACGCTGCCACTGGCCGGCGGCAAACCGTGCGGAGACTCACTGGAACGCCGCCATTGCGCCGCAGCACGCAGCTGTTCGGGTGGGCGGTTTACTCAAACTCCTTGACCGAAATGACGTAGTTTGCTTTGCTTGAAAAAAATGAAATGCTTGCTCGGTATGCGCAATTTCAGTTTGGTTCGCGCCTTCACGCAATTGTTTTTAAAAACGGAAAAGCCAAACTGAAAGTTGCTGGGCATCACACTCACATGAAGTCACTTTGGTTTGACGCGCTCGAAAACAATTGGCTGTAGTAATTTTTACCGTAGTTTGAATTTTGAATGAGAAAAATTCTGTTTGAACCGTTTTAAACAGATGATCGCTCCGCTTCTTTCGCATTGACAACCATTTTCTAGTGGACTGTGTCGTCAGTGACTGGTCAGCGTGGGGTGCATGCAGCGTGTCTTGCGGCACAGGCGCTGTCAGACATCGATTTCGCAAGATCGTCACGCCTCCAACTGCCTCCGGGCAACTTTGTGGACAAACGACGGAAAAGAGCCCGTGCGTAACACAACCATGCCCAGGTACTGTATTTGCTAGAGAATTGCACTACTATCGTAGAAGAAACAAAACAATTTCAGCGAGCAAAAAGAATCTAGCTAGAAATTATTTTTATTGCACAATCCACTGATTGAGTCAATCCACATCACCTGGCTCGTCACGCTCTAGCTGGGAACGGGATTCCATTGAAAACAGCATGTTCTTGACGTTTCATTTTCTTTTTGTTTCTTGTGTTTAGTTTTAACACAGGCGTCTGCACCAGCGGACACTTCAAATGTGGCAACAATGAATGCGTGCCAGATCGCTATCGCTGCGACGGCTACAATGATTGCACCGACAGCGCAGACGAACACGCTTGTTCGTCAACGTCAACCACAACGACGACAGACGTCAGCTCGTTTGACCGTGTAGATCCGTTCACCACTGCCGGTGAGTTCTATCCACAGTCAGTAAGCATAGAGATGTAAGGGGCAAAAAAAAATTTTTTTAATTTTTTTTTAAAAAAAAGTAAAAAAATGAGCATTTTTTTTTTATTTTTTTTATTAAAAATTTTTGAAATTTTTTCTTTAATGTGCCCTGAAAATGCCGTTTTTGGCATAATTTTTCGAAAGTTCAACAAAAATTTTCTTTGACTTTACCTTGTCACTTAGTCTTCAACGCTGCAGGTGGTATTCTGGATCGATTTATCGACTGTTTTTAGCCTTGGTGAGTGATGATCGACTCGCGCATTGAAGTACTTGAGCGTCGCAAAGGCTAGTTCAACAAATTCCGATGCCGCTAAGGTGAGATAGAAGCAGAGAACTCACATTTACGCATCGTTTTTCAGGATCTCGAAAGGTCGAAATTGCACTGTCTGCCACTGCAAGCGTAACTTCGTTGGTTGCTCGTTGCTGTTTCGCCTCGTGTCGTCAGCATGATCACACCGGTTTGTTGTTGAACTTGTTTCCGTGTTATTTGAGGTGAATTGAGAGGCAAAACACGAGACGTGATGTCGTCGGTGGGAAAATGGGGTCGCCGAAACCAAGTCTGAAATTTTCACCCTCCTCCCATATGAGTGGGGGTCATATGGTAAGTCGGTGGCTCCTCATATGGTGATATTCGGACTCCCTGAAAAATTCTGAACAACTTTCATTTAAAAAAAAAAAATTTAAAAAAAAAAATTTTTTTTTAAAAAAGAAAAAAAATAGAAATTTTTTTTCTTGACATCTCTAAGTAAGCAGCGGAATTGATGGAAAAATTCCGTACGTTTAACGTTTTTGGCTCGGGTGTGTACCTTCACAAAGAACGTAACGTTACGGAAAAACCTTGCATAGTGGCAACTTTTTTGATAAATTTATAGTTTTCGTCTCTTTTCAAGACACTTGCGTGTTGATCGTTGAGAACGAACGAGCGTCGCCTCAAGCGGTGCGTTTGTTCGAGCATCGTCCACTGACACTGCAAACCATCACAACGCACCCCGTCGAGGATGGCTGGCTGGCAGGCATTGTGATGAATGCAGACAATCAACTGTTCCTGATCGATGGTTAGTGTTGTGCCAACAAAACACTTTTGCAATGTTGGCACTCGACTGCTGCACAAGTTACCTACAATAGATCAACGTCCGAACGAACTTTTGTCAGGAAACAGGCCTTGGGGAAGTAGAAAACCGCGCACGCCCAACTTCGGTCTTTCATCTGCTTACATCCAAAAAACCGGACAGTTATTAGAGCCTGAAAATGTAGATTTGTGTCATTGCGTGCAGCAATTCTCCAGTATTTTACAATTTTCATAGATAACGCTATAAGAAATGAAGACCTCAGGCATCCTCCACAGAGCTAACGTCCGTGCACAGACAATTTCACGTGTCCAAAGCTGCCACAACAGCGAATGTTCAAGTTTGTTCTGCAGCGGACTACGCGCGCACCAGTCACGTGTACGACATACGCCAGCGATCCTGGGTGACGCACAAACTGCCGCAGTTGCAGATGGGTCGCACGGCGGCGTCGTCGACGTACCTGGCCCACTTCGACACGGTGGTCGTGTGCGGCTGCTGCTCGAAGGCGCAATGTCCCTGGGTGAACGCGGACTGCGTGCGCACGTGCGAACATCGGCCGGCGCACGACCACGACGCTCCGTGGACGCTGGTGCACGTGGATTTCGCACAGGCGCCGCAACTGTGCCTCGATCGACACGCCGCCGCCGTGCACCTGGTGCTCATGTTGCATTTGAACTTTCAACCTTCAATTAGCAATTTTTATGTGTGAACTTGGTGGTTTCTTTTGTTGATGACAATGTCGAATCTGCACGGGACTGCGTTCTGTGAATCACAGGTGTAGTTATGCTGGGTTTCCTCATGAGAAATCGCACAGCAGTTTATTAGTGGTTCGACAAATGGACCAGATAAAATGTTTGATTCAGCGCATTTTGCATTCGGAAAGTGGTCTGCTTGAATCTAAATCTGCAAAACATGGCCAATCAATCAGCCTCCGGTCGGCCCATACACCTACAATTGTATGTAACGTCAGAATGGGCCGTTTCTGGGCACTGCAGAACGAGTTGCATATCAGCGGTGGCGCGTGTCACGGTGAGCCAACACGGGTGATTCACCGACTGTCGTTCGTTCATGACGGCAGTCAGTGGTGGTGGCATCGACAGGCGGACATGCTGAAGACACGACACCGACACGGCATGGCATCCGACGGAACCTACCTGTATGTACAGTCACAGCTGCACCACTAACGCAGTATGTCTACATTCTGGCGGTGGAATCGGGCTTGCTGATTGGCTGCATCGAGCTGGCCAAGAGCCGTCTTTGAGCACAATTCAAAAGCAGCCAATCGCTTGATTTGTCTCTGAGTATGACGCTGTTTATCCGCACGCCGCTAATTGAGTCCAATCAGAGAAATTTTATGCGACACTGTTTGGCAGCAAGCGATGTGTACGCAAGCCATGCAGCACACAAGCGACCATTTTTCTCGACAGTTTCACTCCATAAAAGTCTTTTACATTTGACAATTTTCCTCGCAATCGTTTCACAATGTCCGTTTTCTTAATCAAAAACTGGTTTGCAGGTACGCATGCGGTGGCTGGAACGATGGACACAGCTGCGAACGTTACTCAGCGCCCACTGGCTGGGAGATGATCGCATCCATTCCTGGCCGACGCCGGGCATTGGTCAGTTTCACTCGGCTTGAGTACACTTTTTTACGGAGCCGCTTTTAGCGCGGGATTTGTTCGTGTTCGTGTTTTGGAAAGAGGGGCAGGCATCGACGGATTTTTCTTCGAAACCTTCGAGTCGGATTTGAAAGCATGTCCTTGGTTACCGAACCAGTTGACCATCAAGACCTCCAGTCGTTTCTCGGCCATTGACTCTTTTTTGGTGCTCTGTCCCCGTCTCGTAATGAATCACAATCAAGGTTTCAAACTTTTTTGATGATGTCTGCATTTGTTTCCAAAACAGGGTGCAATTTTTTGATGCTCACCTCCTGTTCTTGAAAACGTCCGGTTCCGGTGTCTTAGTTACTAACAGCCCCATGCATGAGACCACCAGGGTGCACTCCATTCAAACATTTTTGGCACCGCAGAGGTGCTTTTTCTCCACCTAAAAAGTCTGTCATCTTTGGTGCTGACTGATCGTAACGGCAACGGTAATATCAAATTGTCGCTTGAAAACTTGTTCAGCTGCCACTGGTGGCAGTTGGTCCGGGGACTTTGCTCGTCATTGGTGGCGATTTCTATCGTGGTAGCAGAAGAAACGGCGCAGGTGACACGATCATGCAGTACTCGCATGGAGTGTGGACAATGTTGAACGTGTCACTACCGGCCTGTCAATACGACGAGAACTACTGCGCTCGGTTCGCTGTCGCGTTCGAAAGAAACTAACATTCGCGAACTGACTTCCATTGTGATCAACTTGACGTTTTTTATTTTGGAAGTTTTACCCCAAGTTATTGCACATACGCGTGTATACCATGCCGTTTTGTTGTATAGGGTACTCCCTTTTGTTCTCCTAACTCTACCTACTGTACCATACTCGGGCGACAAAAATTGTTTTGCCGTGATTTGTTTAATTGTGGTTTTTTTGATTTTTTTAAAGTATTCGCAATTCATCCGAGATCACGAAAAATGGTACAGGTGGTTTACTATTGCTCGTAATTAGGGTTGGCACAGGAAAAAAACCGGTTTCTTTTCCGTTTTAAAACCGTTTTTTTCCAGTTTTTTTTCTTGAAAAAATAAAGAACCGGTTTTTTACCTTAAAAATTTTCAAACTTCGTGGTCAAAAATCACAACTCTTCGTTTGATTGATAAAATGTAAAATTATATTTTTGAAAAAACGGTGCAGTGAACTGTGTCAAACTGAACTGGTGAAGCATCATTTTGCAGAAGCTTTTGTGTCAAGGGTCAAGTGAAATACGATGAAGACAAGGGTAACTGATGAAATGTTATTTTTCAAACGCAATCCGCCACCGGTTTCACTTTGCAGTTCTGCAAATCTCGCCCCCTAATCGGGGTCAGCTATCCGGTCTCCTTGCAACCGTCCCTCCCCGCTCCCCAAACCTACACGGTCACTGCCCAGTCTTTGTTTTCAATTTATTGAACGTGCTGCCCTGGAAACCAATAAAAGCGAAATTAATTTGATTTGAAACAAAAAATAGGGTAGCATTTGGTGGCAAAAATAGCATATTGGGTCGGTTGTATGCCCGAAAACAGCATTTTACGCTGCTCAAAATCACTAATTTTGATGTACAGGGTGGGCCAAAAAAAGGTTCCATTCTCAAACTGCTGTCACTGGCTGGTATTTCAATATTATGAGCTGAAATTTTCAGCATTGATAAAACATGTGATGCCATTTTTCTGACAAAATTTTTATCCAGTTTGGTCAAGTAGATTCAGTTTTACAGCACAATGTTTAAAAATTCCCAAATTTTCAAAAAAACGGATTTTTAACCAAGGATTTAACAACGAATCAATACTCATAGACATCCAAATCATCATCAAGGTTTGTCGTCCGGCAGCGACTGGATGGAATTTTACGCGAAACTGGTGAATCACTCCAGAAAAACTTTCAGATTGCTCCCACCAGATAGCACACCAGATCCGTTGTTCTGCTGTCCACTTAACCGACGAAACTGCAGAAAACTGAAACTGAAACACTGTTTTTATTCAAACCGCAGAAAAACTTTTCAAAAGAAACAAATTAACAGACAGAGCAACACAGAAAAAAATCAACTGAACAATGCTTTCTGTCGCAGTCGCATGGCTGCTGACTCGAGTCCGTTGTGAAACATCAGAAGTTCGCTCGAGGTGCTCAAATGCAATTCAAGTGTGAGACCTTTCCACTCTGAGCGCACGATTTGAACTATCACGGGTATCCAAAAAGACCAATTTGTCCCCTTCGCAACAGTTTCAAAATTGCATCACGCATCTTGATACTAATTTTTTCTTGCACTCATTTCAGTCAATTTGTTGATTTTTCGAGCTTTTTAGAAAATCTGCCACAGTGAGCGCTAGGAATTATATATCGGAAAAACATTTTTGTCAGTAAAATGGCAACGCATGTTTTATCAGTGCTGAAAATTTCAGCTCATAATATTAAAACACCAGCCAGTGACAGCGGTTTGAAAATAGAACCTTTTTTTTGGCCCACCCTGTATTTCCTATTTTGAGTTCAAGATGCCAAGTTCTGAAAAGTTTAGGAGGTGGGAAGCATTCGGTTTTATGGTTTCTAAAACGGTTTTAAAACGGAAAAGAAACCGGTTTTTTTTGCATATAAAAAAACGGTTTTTTACCAACTCTACTCGTACTAAAGCAAAATTCGCCGGGCCCGAATCGCACGGTCTGGAATTCTTCAATCCGGAATCGAACGGGTCGCAATGAGCGGGCTTAAACTGTTCAGGTCGCAATTGGAGAGCAGCAAGTGAACACAAGCCCGCGTGAATTGGTGCTAGGGCGCTTAGTTTTGTTTTATTGGATTCGGATTGGTACCTTATGGTTTCCGGAACCGGTGCACGAACAAATAAATAAAAAAATTCACATTCTCTCATTCCCATTCTTGTGACTTATGAAGCTTCACTATAGGGTTCGAATTTTTAAACTTAAAAACAGTCTTAAAAAAATTGAGATTTTTTCAATAAATTTTTTTAATTAATTAAAAAAAACGAATTTTGGTCATCAAAATTGTCCTTTCATCTGAAAATGCGTTTAAGACACTTTCCACAGAAAGTGACATTATGCTTTTTTTGCCCAGAGTTTCGTGTGAACTTTGTTTGTGGCAGAATTTTTTTGACAATTTTTACTTTCAGGTCAGAGATCGACGAGCAAAATCCAGATACCGACACCGACAGATGCTTCTGCAGTTGGTTTCATTAGCTTGTTAACGGACTAAAAAGCAGTAAATTACCTTGTTTTTACGCTTCAAATTGGAGAAAACCTGCTTGTCAACTCTTGGGTGTTGCCGATTTGTCGTCTAGAAGAAGCGGGGCGTTGTCCATCAACAACAACGTGAACCAGTGCGTTTTCTATCTGGAAGTATTCAAGAAAGTAATAAGGAACACAGAAAAATCATTTGGAACGAGAACCACGACTTGGGTTTGGATCCACATGCTGCAAAAGGTACGTCCAAATTGACGTCGGAGGCTAATTTCATGAAAGTTTTTGTCAATTTCGGTAAGAGTCAAACAACCTTATTTGGTTCGGAAAAAGTGTAATATTCGAACTCAGCGCGTCAGCCTATTTTGTCGACCATCGGATTTTCCTCCGGCATTTATAAAAAAATTTAATTAATAAAATAATTTAATTTTTTAAATTAAAAAATGGGGATTTTTGTTTACTCTTTTTTTCAAACCCAAGTCCATGCCGCGCCGCCGTATTGTTTGTTCAGTTCGCTTTTGTGTAATAGTTGTTCCAGAGCCGAGGGGTTGGGGGCCGATATAGATAGCTGGAGCAAATTTTTCAGAGATGTGATAGCTGGAAATTTTAAAAATGCGCTCCGCGGCCCGCGGGGGGGCCATGTGACTTTGGGGGGGCCGGTCAAATTTTTGAAATTTGATAGATAGATAGCTAAGACGCTAAAAGCTATAAAAACAGTGAAAATAATGCTAAAAATACACTAAAAAATCAAGTATAAAACGCGTATTTTACTCAAAATTAGCGAAATTTTCAAGGATTACGAGCAA